>DWPT01004393.1:0-13289 GCA_018251895.1 Agathymus mariae mariae
GGGCTAAGCCAAGTAAAGTAAATGACAAGGGGAATTCTTTGATCTATATAAGTGTTTAAGCTAATGCTAAGTTATTTCATCGTCACTTTGTAAAAAATTTCGTGTAATGCGGCAGGTGTTTGGTATGATAGCTTTTTGTAAATGAGTGCGAGTGGTGCTGGGTAAGTCGACAAGTTTAAGGCTGTGATGTAGATGGAATCGCTCCTGTAGTTGACATTACTATTGGGACGATGACGACTTTGTCTTGTTTCCATATTGCACTGACCTCGTCTTTGAGGTCCGTCTACTTATGGAACTTTTCAGCTATTACCTTTAGCTGGTTGTGGGTATTGGGCACAGCTGTATCGATGAGTTAAGTCGTTTAACAGCTATATAAATTATTATTATTATTATTTCTTTCATGTGATTATTTCTTACATAATCTCTGCGTCGAATACGGTACTTGTAATACACATAATAATATTTACAAGGATTATAGGAACAATAATATTAATAACGCTGGATGCTTGTAGTGACCATACAACGGCGAGCGGTAGATGCAGATTGTGGCTATTGTCTTTTGTCTTCCTTCGACCTTTGATTATTGTTAAGTCGCAATCTCACATAATCATCACCTTGATTTCAATGTAATCGGGCGTGAAAGACACACCGAGGCCTTAATTAAAACTCGGAGCCGACGAGATTCTTTTGCTCGACGTTTTCATATGGTTTTCAAAGGATACGTACGTTTCTAGGCACTTACTATTGTTTTCAAAGGATGTAAAGAAGAGTTTCTATCGCTGTTTCGTGACGTATGAAGATTGAAGATGAGATTTCTGAGCGAACTTAAAGATTAATCATTGAAACTGTATCTCCGTGTAGTCAAAATGTCGAAATTCAAGAAGTCCGAAAACTAATGTCATGAATATTGGGAGAAAAAACCAATAAATAAATCCTACAGTTATCCTACCCTGGTACTCTGCTTTTATGTCATGCTCTCACAATGTAGTTTTTTCGAAGCTTTATACACCTTTTTTTATTAATTTCAAATTCTCATAGTTCCTTCATAAAATCTCAGCAGTGGGATTCAGCAGACTTTACAGCACCACATCTAATTATGAATCAAGAAGCTACACGTAAAAACTTAAAGTGTACGTCGAACATTGTTCGAATGGTTGTTAATTTATATGAGAGAACTTTATGAGTAGAAGTATAAATAGAAAATAAGGTTATAAGGTTGGCAAAGATAAGCGCCGTTGGTTGGAAGGTGAATGGGTGACCGCTGTGTTAATTTTATGAAAGCTCCCGTTCTTCGGTAAGCTACGTTGAAGGTCTCAAGACCATTTCAAAATGGCAATTGCTTTCGAAATTCACTTCGAATCTTCAGGATAGTTAGGACACAGGTCTCATCAGCTCGAGTCCGTGCCCTATAGAAGCCTGATCTAATTTGAAAGTAAGCTATAAATCTATTCAATTTCCAGACTAATTCGCATCATATAAATTTTTATGACGACGCGAAGTTGCGAAAGTGAAAATTTAACCTATATTTTACAGACGACAAACCATTAGGAACTTTACAGACTAGACAATTTATTTTTTATGAAAACCGGTTAGGTTTATATATTTAAACAATGCAGCGTAATTATTTGTTATTTCGACACGGTGTGATGCGTATCTTGATTATTCATTGCGTTGATTTAAACAAAACTGTAATTGATACATATTGATCAATATATTAGTTTGGACGCAACATGCACTATAAATATATTGCTTAGTAAATATTTCGATAAAAAAAATTTACTAACGATATAAAAGTTAAACCATTTCAGCTTAATTTTTTTTTATGTTAATAGCCGACAACCGAGCAGACGAGCCACCTGATGGTAAGTGGTCATGTCGCCCATGGACATCAACAAGACCAAAGGTATCACTGATGCGTTGTCGGACAGGAAATGAGAAGAACATAAGAATGAAACTGAATTGTCAGTTACATATTTCATTTACAGTATTAGGAGCAACTATTACATAAAAACAACTTAGTTTTGTTATATGAATCTCAACCTTTGTCTCACTCATAAGATCAAAAGTTGATTATCATATTTTTAGTACTTACGACCGAGTCTCAGTTTCCTATTGGTCTCTTATTTAGTACGTCATTAATCCATGACAATAAATGACACGAGTATATGATTCATTCGATATTTGAATAAGTACTCGTTTGTGGAACTTGTGCTACAGTATCCTTTCTCCTCTTTTGAAAGTTACTGGGATCGTGTGAAAGGGATGTTCAGTATCAATTGTTGAATGTACATTTTCCTAGCTGACAACAGGTTACGGAAGCAATCGGAGCTACATGTAATTATGATGAGTGTACAATTGAGAGTTAAAGTTAACACTTTGGCTTATAGTATAACTGAAGACAAGAATTTTTTAATGTAGCTACGCTAATGTTCCGCCTAGTCAACACCGTCAATATATTGCGTCCAAATCAGTTGAGTGAGACTAGTTTTGCAGCTGTATTATTTTATTTTTATACAATCCAGTCTCTAGACCTACAACTAAAACTTACTAGTGCAACCTACTCTTTACACTAAAAGTAGGAATATACCTAAAGACTTGTCGTTCATTTCAAGTACTCATTGAAATTCGAACAATTTATAATGTAATATTGCCAGTATCGCAACATTTACACAAGCCATAGTATAATACATTACAAAAGAGAATAAAAATATTAATTACGATGAAATCTCTCAAATTTCAGTACCAAGAATCAGCAAGTTGGTATACGTTCCCAGTACAATGTTGCAATACCACATAATGAATCCCCAACGTGTCCCGAGCTTTAGGCACAACACACATAAATAAATATTTTTTTACAACACGCCTGTACTAATTTTAACAAAATTCTGACGTCACAAACAACCAGCATTTGTCATATAAATGTTTAAAGAAGGTCACACTCGAAACCTCTTATTGAAAAACCACTACAAACTATTATATATAGAGGAATCAGGAAGTGCAGCATATGCAATAGACGCGTGGCAATCTCCGCAATTTTACATTATAATAACCGCTAAGTCTTCGCCGATGTGTGCGTCTTCTTTTCCATTCGCATTGCGCCTTATGTGTAGCTCGAACGTCGGCGTCAGCTGTTTAGCGACCCCACCCCCGCCGCTTGTCAGACTCCTCGGGTTGTCACCGAAGAGTAACCCGATCGGAATCGAATATCGAATTAATGAGACCCACGACGCACTCGTATATACACAGTATAACCGCACATTATGTATGTATCTAAGTATAAAAACGCTGGTTTTAATAGAGACGAATAAAAAGTAAAGTAAAGTGCATTAACTTAGAAAAAGCCTATTCACGTTTTACTTGAGGTCATCCAGATTGGATCAGAACTCAAATGAAAAACTCACACTGTTTTTGAGGTTACTAGAACGCCTTGTAGCTAATGATGTTATATATAATGGTAAATAAAATAAATAAATAAAAATGACATCTCTGGCAACCATGTTTATTTCTCAGTTTAAAATCATGGACCAATTCAGGGCTCAGTACTTCAGAGTATTTAATATCAATTAAATATTTCAAATATTAACTCGACTATAAACTTTTTGTTAAATTCTATTACGATATAATTTTGCCAGTAGCTAGCAATATCCCATACAGAAATATAGGTTTGGTTAGAAATATAAGTATATAAATCAATTTCGCCATTTATTTATGAATATATACGAGTATAAATCTGCTCCTCCGCATTTCAGTGGACATGACACGCGCTGCCGAATATTTTTCAGTATTTATCGAGCTAAATATAGAACAAGATGTCGTTTGAAACAAGAAACGAACAACCCGGCCACCTCGAGATAATTGGTCACCGTTACCCATGGACGTCCGCAGCACGCACCAACGCGTTACCGGCCTCCACGGAAGCGGGTATACGGATACAATCGAATATATAGATATTATTATATCGTTTCTAAGATTTTGTTCTTCTCCGTGATGAAACTTTGTTACGAAACAGTTGCAGGAACAAACAATAAAGTTTTATTGATACTGTTACTAGTGGCTGGGATTTACTCGCACGGTGAGGGTAAAAGTCATACCCCACGACTCTGGCCAAATGCGTTTCGGCAGAATTCACACACCTTTCAAAACATACAGAACCATCCGGCGCGCTTATTTCCTCACGATATTATCCTTCACCAAAGTGTGTGATAATTAATTTTTAATACACACATAACTTTTGAAACATTGACATTAAAGACGTTTGCAGAATTCGAACTCGGCCCTTCACGCGGAAGTGTTTGTGTCACCTATACTTTAACTTCTTTATATGATTGACGTAAACATTTATAATATTATGAACCTTGTGATTTATTCCCCCAGTAAAGAAATCCTAGTTCACCACTGTACAACAGAACAGCGCATGAAGTTGAAAATTTGTTTCTGTCCAACACGCGATAGTTTCTAACAAGATTCATATATAATTGGCTGTCGTTAAAACTGCTTCAGAATCCGACAACATCCGACAGGCAACACAATCGTAACAACGCAACGCGAGCGCTTCCTCCAAGTGTTACCGAACACAAAGTGTTTCTGAACCTGAATCTCTCTATTACTAAAGTCTCCGATGAATAAACAACAACTCCTCACTAATTTAGCGACCGTAAAACATGGCCCACGTTATTTAATTACCTGTTACAAGCGAGTCGAACGGACACGAGCACTCCGACACAACCCTCCGAGCGCGCGACCCGTTTAAACATTCAACATGACCGCGGGCGGGTCCGTGGACCCCTTTGAAGACATTCGCCTTCATTAGCACAGAGCACGAGGCCGGGGCTCCGGGCGCGGAGCTCGAGTGACCCGTGGGGACGTGCGGCCAGCTAGTAATTGCGACCGGGCGTTTGAAGCTAGTTGCTACGGTGTAATCTAAGTTCCGCAAGCCAGTAGTCGTTCCGTAGAGTTAATTATTATTGATTTACGTAGACTAGAAATATTTGGGGAGTTAGGTTAGTTATTTGGAAAAAAATTCTCTCATGATGTTTATGTCAGTTATATATTGTTATAAATTTTATTTGTTTCTTTTATTTTTGTACTAAGCATACACACCTGCACGAGAATTATCCATGTTGCCGGTGGCATGGACATACAAAAATATTATGTCACAGACCAGAGAATAGATATTAAGTTGTGACATAAATGTCTACCCCAGCCGGGAATCGAACACGGTTTAACAGGTAGGGTCACTACGAACTAGGTTACAGGGTCGTCAAACGCGTAATGAAGTTTTAAAATACTTATGGGATTGCTAAATCTACGCATAGTTCATGGTGTAATTAGGAATTTATATTTAAAAATGATAAATATAAATAATTTAGCGACGAACAATTTAAGGCCCTGTGAGAATTAATGCAATGTGATATTTAATTACTGAGGTCTGTGGGAACCCCTTACTCATTTATTGCATTTTCTTTACATTGACAAACGACCAAGGAACAGTTGCGCCACCTGTCGGCACTGTAACTGAAACAAGTTGAAAACATTGCGTTGTAAGAGAATTATAGTTGAACAGCTAAAAGACCTTACACCACCGACGAGCATCGTCGATGCAAAACTGAACGGTACACAGTCCAGCGACCCCCAGCGGGAGGGCCCGTTCACCATAACTTAGTCGTTTGCACCACAGGCTGGGTCGGTAAAGACTAAAGAAACGTGAGATCATATGATCTTTACGTTAACAGTTGCTATCTGTTTTGTAAGAAACAGCCCACAAGGCAATTTAATAAGTGATATAGTTATATAAAAATGTTTCAAATGACCAGAGTCAGGGAATGATTGATTTCTGAATGAATGAATGATGTTGGCAATGATTATTAAATTCACGAAATTGCTGTCAAAACGTAGTTGTTATTTGTTTATCAAAATATAGGCGATAAACGAGTAAATGGATCACCGATAGGCCCTTGGATATTTGTAACATCTAAAGGCATCACCATTACTGTCTTGCCCTGTATGGAAGTGAGGTAATTACTTGAGATCTGGCACTCGGATTCTGACGACAGGTACAAACATTTCACAGTAATTCTAAAAGGAAGGTGAAAGCTACCCCAGGCATCATACCATTATGCGCGAATACATCCGGCTTGACCATTACCAGTTATATGAAATAAAACTTTTTTATTAAAAACTAACTTAAATATTAAGAAAACTGCATTTGACATTTAACAAAAATGGGATTAAGGGCACCGGCATCACGTCAGTGGTCTTATTCTACTATCTCATGCCGCGAAATCCCCACATTTGTATCAAGTGGGCAAATAAAGAAGGAAACAAGTTAGATGGAGTGGAGCCGGACCGCGTTCGCGACTAATTAACCCTCCCCACCGGGGTGGCATCGACCCCCCTTCGGCACGGGGGTTGACCCGCGTAAAAAATATGCGACTCCCGCGAGACGCGATGCTACGGTTAAGAATTCCGAGTGCACGCTTATTGAGCGCTTTTTTATAGTTCCAGTGTTTGCTTTATTCACATTCGAATGTGTAGTCGCCGCATCATGGTCCTTTGTCTCTCTGATGTATATGTTAATTAATTGAAGTAAGTTGATTAAATTGAACCATGTGCTTTATCTATATGGTCGGGGATAGAATAGGTAACTGTTAATAGCTGAATTTACTGAGCACCGCTCTTTAAATGACACGTGAAGCACATTTCAGTTATAAAAGTCTGATAGCGTTCGTTAAACCTTGTCTGAGGCTCTAAGCAGCATAATGGCTTCCACAACTCGTCTACAACGGTCAGAACTGAAGCAGCGCCCGAGCCTTCTCAACTACCCGCGCCGAAAGTAAGCCGCACATGCACTTCTTTAAATTTATTTTGACACGACCTACTATATCGAATTTGTGTATTAAAAAAAACACGTTAAATGTTTTTTTGTCAATTGAATGTACGTCGAGATGTAAACTATACGAATGATATACGAATGATTCTCAGTATATTTAGAGTTTATATCAAGGGTCATAATCTAAGATAATTTTCATCCCGGAAAATGGATCTGTTCTCGCGGTATTTATCAAAGCGAGGCGAGTGCGAGTCAATAATTGTAATTAAAATTCAGAATGTTATTCAGAATGTTAGTTTTTGCTTAAAATCACAAAAAATGTGTCCGTAGTAATCATCCATCGACCTTACTAATCAACTCTCGAAGTTACTTTTAAAACATAGTGAGTAGTCACACCTTGTTCGTTATTAGTAAGCAGTTAAAAAAAACCGGTCGAGTACTGTCAATTGGCATCACACTATTTGCAAGCCACGTACGATTCGGAAGCCATTGCATAGCAATAGTTATGATTTAAACTCTGCTTCCATGACGTTCAGCAACGAAATACTTGTATCAACCTTTGTTTCAGATCAATATAAACATGTCAGATAAATGTTAAGTAATGTTATGTTTACTATAAGTATTCTATAGCGTAAGAGTTATTCAAACCAGTATAATAAATGGGGACAGCAAATTTAATTGCGGGTAGAGCTTCGCGCGCGGCTTTATATCGGCTTACGATCACGTATTTATCAATGCGTGATGCGTTGATTTAATACCAGTCGTTTTAAACGACAGGTGCGTGAAGTATCGATCGCACCGCACCGCACCGCGGCACCGGCCATGGACAAGGGCTGCGCGCACGCACGCTCTCACGGGAGGCCGCGACGTGCCTCCCATCGTGCCCCTTACCCGTCCGCTTCAGTACACCTAGTGATTTATCGGCTCATATCGATATAGTAATTGGCGATATAGGGAGTCTTAGATAAAGACAAACATTCATAACCCACGTAATAATAGTTATCTGTCACATAAATGTCCGCCCGGCCGGGAATCTATGAACTAGGCTACAGGGACGTCAAATGCGTAATGAAGTTACAAAACACTAATGGTATTGCTAAATCAGTGGATAGCAACGCTTGTGATCTAATTCAGAAACGAACTATTTAAGATCCTGTGAGGATTAATGCAATGTGATATCACAGTGAGGTCTGTGGGTTCCCCCGGCAATGAATGCTGGGTGCGTGCATATGTATGCTCTCACGCGAACCCACGAGGTATGTACCACATCGATACATCTAGTGGTTTTATTACTTTTTCGATATATTATCAATACATTTAAAATAAAACCCGATGACGACAACGTATGTGATCAAATTTAAAGCGGACCATGCGTATGATTTACGCAAAACAAGTGAAGCAATCATGACTTTATCATGACTATACAATAAGTGCCATAACTAGATCCAAGCTCCATTCGAGTCAAACGCTAATTACGTAGCCGAAGCTAAGAAGATCGCTGGCGCCATCGCGCCATTTTAATTACAACCATTAAATAGTTTACATGTTATAGAATTTCACTTTTACATTAACCTCAATCGCGACTTCATTACATGCAATTTTAGTTCGATAGAAATCAGTCAGGTCTAATCGTAAGCATTTAATTGTAATTTATTTAATTTAATTAGATTTTTAAAGTATTTTTTGGTCTTCAGCCGTAGCCAACGTATCTCGCTATTAAAAATATATGTTTATTATATGTTGATAATGACTACAATTGCTATATTGTACCCACATATTGTAATTATGCTTATGAACTACATCAGATGCGTACGTAAAACTATCTAAGAAAATGAAGAATATGTTTTACTGATTACGAACGTTATCTATATGCCTGTAAAACTCAAAATCGCAGTCTTTTCTTAAATACTACTTTATTGTAACATCAAATAACAAGACAAGTTTTAATAAATTGAGAGTTTTAATATTAATTCAATGAATGACATCAGTTTGCTCGTATATAAATACTGTCGTTAAACTTTTTTTATTGAAGTATTCCTTTAGATATTTGGATTCTGTTTATATTTGTTACTAAAATATACAGCGTCCGCCTAGCAATACACAGGTGTGAACATCTGACTCGTTTGATTGATCCCTACTATAAATGATAGTAATTTACCATAATACCGTATTTTCTAAGCAAACGTGCCTGTTGCCAGCCGTATATCTTTCTATCAAGTGGGACTTTATCAATGAGTCACAGTGGTTTTTCGTGACAGCAATTGAAAATAAGTAATATAAAAAAATGTTTTAAGTCAATTCCTACTTTCTTTTTAACTAATTACAATTAATATAAATATGTATATACATTTATATCCTGAAATATCTTATGTAAGAGATATTTTTTCTCTCATATAAAACTAAAATGAATTAATTAAATAGTATTGTGTCATCGGAGTGCAATGCCATCTATGCAACGATATTGGTACTAAAATTAATGCTGCTGTATTAGTTTAAAGAACCATTATTGTGGTTCCCGTTGTGCCGACGGATTTCGCAATACAAGTTTTTGATAATAAACTAATAAACTTAATTACATTTATGAATATGAATCGATAATTGAAATTGATAATTAAAATTGACATCAAATACTTATATATTATTTATGTACAATCATATTAATCGCCACTTATTATTGGTGTTTATTGGTGGTGTTTATTTTTTATATTACAAAGAAACAATATTAGGTGATAATAATAACTTATCTAACTAAATATTTTTGTTAAAATATGTATTGTGACTAATATATTTTAATGTTCTATTTGTATTTCGTCGCATTATTGATGAATGAATGCGATGATGATGCTGATGAAATTATCACTAGAGCGTGAGGCCTTTTTAATTACGAGGAAGCATCGGTACAAAAACGCTGCAGTAGATTACTAATATATGAAGCGACTTTAATATCTACATGGATTATATGATACGCTGTACCCAACCAAATAACGGTTTTACTATATCGATATATCGACATACATCGTATGATAAAATATTTGTTAAAATGAATTAAACTATGTATGTATAAGTACTATAATTCACATCATAATCAGAGATTCTATTAATAATTTCAACACATCGTAACACTACGATGACACAACGAAGAATCGATACAATGAATATTTATATCCCCTGTCACTATCGACGCACGTCGGCCGCGCCGTCGCGGTTTCTACCGCGGCTCGCGTGACGCGGCGGCCGCGTTCCCTGGCGGCGTCGATAAAATCTCGCGAACGTGCATGACCACATCCTGTCCCCCCCTCGCCCGCCCCTAACCCCTCCGTCGACCGCGTCGTATGCGCAGACGCAAGCAACGCACTTCCGGCCCGCGGTACGCGACCACCGCAAGGCCAATGCACAACACGAATCTCCCCTCGTCACAGGTGTTGTGTTTCGCTGTCTAAAGGTTTTTAACGGGATTGGCCAATGAGGATCGAATTTCATGGGTTTTGGACCCAGATTGCAGGCGTAATGTTTCTATTTGCTCCAGTTGGCTTTGCCTATGTCAAAGTAAAATTGAGTAGGTACTTTCAACAGCTAACATAAATTATAAAATGAATTTGCATAAATTTGTGTTCTATATGATTGTGGCAGAAGATATTCTCCTTGGGAGATGATTACTTCTTTCCCCGAGAGTGCAACCGCAGGGATTTATAGAAGTGACAGTGATTTTAAAAATGCATTTGAATCTGTTATTATAATGACACCATAGCAAAACATAGGAAACAGATCCAAATTCTGCAAGAGATTTAATTCTATATTACGTATCATTCAAAAAAATAATATCCTTCTGTGGAATAAATCGTGAAGAAGTTGAGAATTCTTCATTATTGTAAATGATACAGGTACTCACGATCATATGTATACATATATGTTGTATAACTCACATAGATTATGCTCACGGAGAAACGTAACCGTATAATAGTACAAGTTGAATTACATTTGAACCTCTTTATTATGTTCTGACATAATATCGACGACTGAAACCTTTGGCAAACATATTATTAAGCATGTGTAGGAATAACTCGGGTTAAAATTACATAGTCTATACATATAGATTACATAGTATCACTACGGTTTTGGGCATAAATGTTTGCTAAAGACGTACTGTATTTTCGTTGCTTTGAGCTGCCTCTGGGAGCCAAAACATTGTACATTTGTCATCAATTATGAAATTGGAAAAAGTATAAAATAGGCATAAAAATTACAATTACTAGTTTTTCGAACATTTTCATTGCTAATATAACGTTGCCAAGAGATTACATAGAGGTGTCAATTACGGTACTTTTATTTTTTAATGTAAGCCATTTGTCCTGCCCAGGGACCTAGAAAGTATGCCTTTTCAGCTGCCTAATTAAACTTGTCGCACTGTTATAGAATCTTTACTGCAGGTACGTGTAGTACATCGTAATTGGCTCCTCCTGACCTGTGCCCTTCGCCGGTCTTTACGCGTTCTACAAACCATTTACTGTAGAGTTAACGCCGGTGTCAATTTACACCATATACGGCGTCTCACGCGATTATAGACTTGTTCGAGTTAATTAAACTTTCAGTTAATATTCTGTACCGTCTTATACATATTGTAATTTGGAAAACTAGTTTTTGTCACCCACTAAAGTGGATTTAAAAACTAATTAGAAGCTGTAGTTTTTAAGTTATAGAATACTTATAACATTAATGTAATTTTCTTGATACAATTAAAAGTGTATTGTCAATTGTTCAAAGTTCTATTGGGTAAACTCAATTTCCAATAATAAACTTATTTTCTTTGATATACAATAACAATGTGCTAAAATATAATTAACAAGTCCTTATGCAATTAAGTTAGTGTTCAAAATCATTTTAATTGCGTTTCGTTATGAGAATAGACTCTCCTGTAGAATATGAGAATCTCTTAGTCATTCAGGTGTTCTTACAATGCAACTGATAATTAACTTCTGATACTATTTGAATTAACTTCAAATTACAATTATGGACACAAAACAACTACATTGTAAATTCAGCTAATAATCGAATACTTTAATGAAGATTACTGAACTTTACCTATTAGCAACAACGCTGAATACGGGTTTCTGCTTACAATTGAAAGACCTAAATTACTCCACCACCATGCTTCAGTGCGGATCGACAAGGAAGCTAATGAAACACCAAAGTGTCGAAATATTTTGTTTTCCAAACTTAACGATTGCTAACTAACGATAACACTTAAGTGCTTAACAAATTTTGTTACTCGCAACATCAATCACCGATCACGCCCGAAGTTGCCCGATCATTCACGATCGACGCGAGTCGGGCGACGATCGCAGTTGGCTACTTGCCGTTTAATTAAAGTAGGTGGTACGACATACCGTCGGTCTCGGGGGAGGCAAAGATAAAAGGTTTAATAAAGTGTTATTAAGCCCTCCTTGTAAACTCGAGTGGACAGACCCGCGTTCCGTTCTCAGTATTAAAAATAATCAATTGTTCGCGTCCCACCTGCGAGCGTCGTTAGCTTCCAGCGACGGTCGCGTCAGAGGCGCCTGATTATATTGTGGCCTCGCAGAGTTTATTCGTTTACTCTTTATTTTATCCATAATGGGTGGGCTTAATGAAACTACTTAGTTAATGTTAATTCATGTCGGTGACTGATGTGTTATGGATTATTACTGTAACTATAATAATTAATTAGCAAACTACCCTCGCTTCGCTTCGGAAAACTACGCCTTACACTAAGAAATAGTACCTACATTATTTTAATTTAATTTATAACTTTTTTATTTATGAACGAATTGACATGAAACAAATTTTAAACATTAAGTGATGCTACAATACATTAGTGAAAAGCGAAACGAAATCGGTTAAGCCATTTCTGAGATTAGCGCGCACAAACGCACAGACAAACAGACAAAAATTCTAACTATTGTTTTAGGTTCTATTGCTTTAATAAAGGCCCCTAATAGTATCTAATATTTCTCATATATCCTTAATGTACAGAAAGCGATCAGTTAGAATTTTATTATATGCATAGATAATTTATTTGTTATCGGATTGGCTTATAAATTATATAATAAATAAATGCTCGTGTTCATATCTGCAATTTAGAAATCCCTAACTTGCGGGTGACATAGACGAATATTACGTGAATGGCACATCGGAAACACCTACGGCACGAGAAGAAGCGTTCGTCTGTTACATGAACATAAGCTTTAGCTAGGATTTGAACCCATGACCTTGTGCTGGGTGGTCACTATGAACTGAATTACAGAGTTGTCTCCTGTTCCATATATGTTCTATAACCAATTTTTATCACCATCATTTTCAATATCTCCGCTTCCATACTAACGCGACCAATATCATAGCATCACTATCACGATATATATATATATCATTATATAGCTATGAGTGTGATTAAAATGCAATTATTTAATTATTCTAAAGCGTTTCA
>DWPT01004394.1:0-13288 GCA_018251895.1 Agathymus mariae mariae
AAAAAATTAAAACACACATGTAACAACCACACAACCAACCAACAAACAAAGGGAGAAGACATTGTACTGACCTGTTTCGTACAGAGAGTTTTTCGTTTTTTTTTTATTGATACCATTACAGCTCGTCTATATATAACGAAAAAATGAATTCTTCGTTTTAATCGGACGACAAAGAAGAGGAGAAAAAGGGATGAAGTTTTCTCTTTGCGTTTTTATATTTACAAGGTTTCTATTTACTCTCTAAAGTTAATATCCAAAATCTTATCAACACATTGTACCGACTTTCAACTTATTTTGTTCTGCAGCTTCGGAACTAAATCGGGAGTTATAGCAGGAGAGACAAACTCCGATTGACCTATAAAGGTTTTGTTTTTATCTAAAAAACCCTAAAAAACCGGATACTTTTTTAACTTGTAACAAAGCGTTGCAGCGCTTATGTTAAGTGCCCTCCACGTTCTGAGGGCCGAGATCTGTCGAAGTAAACTTTATTGAAATATTACAACCAAGGTTAGAGCATGCGAGGTAGGTATGCAGATCCGGCAACGCGTCGTCGAGCTGATGTGACGGACGTTGTTGGCCGGCAGGGAGCATCCTGAGTTCGATAATCGAGTAGCTGGGCTGCCTGATGATGATGGTGACGCCTATAGGCATTTGTGAGGCCAAAAGGGCAACGCTTATCTAACTAGTTCCCCTAACAACTAATTATGACTGGTATTGCTTTAAAAGTTATTGTGATTTTATGTAAAAAACTTTATGTTGAAAAAATATTTGTTCCACTTAAAAGCCTACTCTACGCTAGCCTTAGCCAACAGTCAGCTGAACGGCCACTCCGTCACATCACATCACATACACGGCGCGATTCGCGGACGATACACGTGCATCGTCGTTCGAAATTCGAAAAGTTAAATTGTAAAGATTCAGCGCGTATATTTTTTTACATTTAATCTTTAATCTATGTCGTTAAATTGGCGCCACTTCGTGTCGTATTGTCTATTGTGTATGAATTGAATGTTCTAGTGATTATTAAATTTTATTGTGAAAAAGTTTGTGTCGCATTGTAGTTAGGTTTAAGATAATATTAAGATGCTTACGTCAATACATAATAACACTGTGTGTTTTGAGTTAAAAAGTTGATTGAAAATATAGCTTTCGGATGTTGTTTCCCTGTATGTATTTTTGGAACTTTTCTGTGTTTTAGTGTGTTTTACATGAAGGTCACTGATTACGTGGTGATGTTGAATTACTTTTTTAGATAAAAATATGTAAGGTTATTTACTTAAATACGTACTAAAAAGTATTTTTCGTTGATTTTTAAAGATTCAGATTCCATAGTGTTGTAGCTCGATGGCGTTAAGACATAATATATTTTACACATAATTCTAATAGGGGGCTTCATAACCAAGTAAAAGATAGTAGTTAAGTCTTGAAAAATATTGTTTTAATGTGTAATAATAATCGGTCAAGTATTACAGAAGTTTACGTGTGAAAATAGAGGTGAATTAACATAATATACCTTACTAATTTGTTGCAATTTTCCAACCGATGCGGTATTTATATTGCATGCGCTGGTGATGTATGTTGCGGTCAGTTTTTATTGATTCGTCTCCGGTTCGGAGAACAGACGGAGTGTCGGGGTGGTTTTTTTAAATTGAAACTCGTCAGAACACTGACTGTGATGACCTGAGGTGATAATTTAACTGAGCTTTTTAGTTATTTTTTTTCTTAGTAGGTAGGTTTTTGGAAATTATAATATATATTTTGTTTTAGTCTCTTGTGATATATGTGGAGAGTGTTGTATAAATGCAATATTTAGAGTACATTGTGTCCACATCCAATATTTAGTTTTTATAATAGACAATTGAATATAAATTATTTTAAACTAATAATGTGGAATTTATACATTTTATTATGTAACGGGTACTCACGATACGTTTTATTTATTGCCAATATTTTGACCCAGTTGCATGGATTGTGATAATGGCGAAAGTCAGTCAGCGGCGTCAGTTTTTCCGTGACCACGATCCATGCAGCTGGGTCGAAATATTGGCAATAAATAACGTATCGTGAGTACCCGTTACATATTAAAATGAAAAAAATTAATATATTGTGTTTAATTATGACATGTTGAAATAAAAACATTAACATGTTGAAATAAAAAATAAAAATTTTTTGGAACTCTTTTTTGGCTAGTTGTCCGAGTATCATGAAAAATAATCATGTTTTCGTTCCGGCCTACATCGCGTCAGTGATGCTGCTGTTCTTGCAGATGTGCACGGGGCTACTTGTCGTCATCGTCATCACCTGGCCAGTCAGCTCGTCAGCCGATGTTTGCTGGGTTATACAAGTCTTCCTGAACGTCATGGAGAACTGTCAAGTGTCCAGATTGCTTCGCGACATTTTTTTGACGTTATGTGCAAGATTCTAATCCAGGTGCCTTCAAGCTAGCGACCGACGATCGAACGATCAGGCAATCATTTCTGACTTCAGGTTAAATCTAGCAAGCAGTCGTTGTATAAAAACTAATGAACGTCAAGTACGCAATGACCTTCACTTGCAATCTATATCAGCACCGTATTGAATCGATTAGTGAAACTTGATAGAACTTCATTTTATTGTTTATCCGCTTAGGGTTCCGTGCGTTTATGGAGGCAACGGAACCTTTGTCTGTTGTTGGATGTTTGTCCAATGGAAACCGAATAATATAATATACTAGCCATATGTTCCTACCGTACGGAGGAAATAAGAAGGACGTTTAGTAAAAATGTCAGCATTTTGTCTCTACGTCCAGTGAGTTGTCTATCGAGTCAATCAGTTAGTTCTGAACGGATTTATCCAGGGGAATCTTTCATTGAACAGAACTGTTAAAGTGAACGTCGCATAATTCATACAGAAATGCCATTCAATTTTTTGATATATAGGTGGATTTTTCGAAAAAAAAAAAAAAATTGTGATACTAACTTTGTCGTGACAATCACGAATATAGAAGAAAATATCACCAGCATCGTCAAAGCCGTTCACAAGTAATGATATTTCATCCGTGCGGCATTTGGTTTTTATTTATATAAATATTACATTTTTTTATATATATTCATAAGAAAAACATCTTTATACTAATATAAATAATAATAAATACAGCAATTTGTGTGTATATGTTGAATTTGAGAATATAGACGAAAGGTCTATATTGACACACACACGCGAAGTATACATCAATAGGCTAAGCAGTGTACAGACATAAGTGCTAACGATGTCCAGGAGGCTCGTTTGCTCGTTTGACGGGTGTTAACATAAAAAAAAACATCGTATTTTCAGGGACATTCTATTTTCTGGATTAATTTTTACCGATGCCACGTTCGATGTGACAATGTCGCACATGTCGAACACCTACCTACACTGGGCGGTAAAAGTTGAAGCTAGTTCGGTCAGCTGTTGATAAAGGACGGGGGAATCACTTGAGCAGTATTTTGTCCAAATTAGTGTGTGGAGCGGGAGGAGTGAGGAAGTCAAATAGGAAAATTATTAAATGAAAAGACACGTTTTGTAAGACAAAAATATATTTTTGAGAGAGACAGAGAGAAGTATACACGAAAATTTACCATAATTATATTCGTATATCGTTCCACGCCTCTCTAGAAATACTAAAATACGGAGTATAGAAAATAGATACATTATCTTTAAATACCAGGTCATTGATTTTCTATCGAAAACTACCCTAGGATATTTTTGCATTGTAGAAACCTATGCGACGGATATCGTACTCAGAATAAATTGATTTTTCCGGTGTTAATGCACTGGGGTGGCTGTCTGGTTTAAAAATGAATTTAAAAAAACTTCTCATTTCCTTATACACGTCACGAAGACAACCACACACACTGAACATGAAGTAAAACGATAATTGTCGAGATCCATTAATAAAGTAGAAGCGAGCGCCGTTCAAACCACAAAATCCAGCTGTTATTATCATTCGTTATCAGCATTCCGGTTCATCTTGTAACAAAAGCACAACGAAATTTATTAAAAAAAAAAATGATTGATGTAGGCACAGGAAGACGTGACAGTGACGTACGATAGTCGTGTCATTACGTTCCGTGACATCAGCTTCATTTAGTAACAGTGAGCTTTTAATTAATTCCGATACGTGACTAACTGTTACATTTGTATTTGCCGATTAACTGTTACATTTGGAAGCTTAACGGTCACCATTGGAGTACTAGCGGCAGTGGTAGGGTAGTGGTTCCAACATCGGGCTACCGCACGGGGGACACGAGATCGAATCCTGCACTCTCCTTTAATTGTTCAAATTATGTGCGTATTGAAATTTATTAATTATTTATCGATTATTGTTATTTATTAATTTATTTTTTATCAAATTCGGTGACGGTAAACATCATGAGGAAATCTGCATACACGAGAGTTCTCCATTATGTTAATAATTATAAAACGTTTACAACGTTAAATGAAAAACTTCCTGTCTTCTTTAAATGCTTCCTCATGTTGTTTTGCAATAAAATCTACTCGACTTATTATTAATATAATTATTAATGTGGAGAGGGAGTGGGGCTTCTGTCTTCGGTTCGTGTTAAGTTTTTAAAAGCCATGTTTAAACAGTGTGGAATATTTTAATAGTCACGTATGTAAATTCGAAATCTTGGCTACATAGATCAGCTCCAGAGGACCGGATAAAAACTCATTTGTCTCACGGCTTGCGCTATCTGCTGAATGAAGATTCAAAATGGCCGCTTCCCGCCAACGCAGGCCATTGTGAGGGTCTCTAAGAGAAACAAAGAAAAAGTATTTGTTAATGCCCTGTTCAGAATAAAATCTATTCTTTTATTTATTCATTTATTTATTACTAGGGTTGTTATGGATATGAAATTTAGGATCTGAATATGGATGCGGATATATGATTCATATTTTACCGGTTGCTGTTACGGATGTGAAATTATTTCGGTTTATGCGATTATTTCGGATCCTTGCGGGTGTGGATATTAGATGATTTAGGACTTGTAAAAAAGTATTATGTATTTACAAGGTAAGAGTTTTCTTTCTATGCATTAAGCATGGAATAAAAACCTTAAAAATGAAAACGATGCAGCCAGTGTATATCGGCTCAGACAGCGAAAACTTATAACGTGTTTCATTACAATGCCCCTATCCGAAATTATCCGAAACTTTTTTATCGGATTCGGTAACGTTTTTGAATATATTTTTAATAAGCGTATCCGATAGTTTCGGTTACGGTGCTCCTTAACATCCTCAGTAGATACATTATGATAGAGGAACAATATGAGTTCTTATCGACCTGGTGGTTTTTTGTTTTGTTGCAAATTTATACAAACAATATAATTAACGGGCCCGAATCTGTTCGTGGGATGTATTTTGGAGATTTGATCGTAGGTGCACTATGTTATCGATATGTTATATAACTTATTATGAGTCAATGTACTTTTCACCCCGGGACCTTTTCCCGCAGAAGTTGGCAAATGTAATTAAATAGAGACTTGAAACATGTTTTATGTGAGTCTATTTGAATGTGAAAGAGAAAGTTTTTTTTTATTTAGCAGTCTTCATTAAAGGTATCGTTATTCGTAGACGGCCAAGAACGGCGGCGAAGACGGCAACTACCTTCACGCTCATACCATATAATCGATATATAATGTTGACTGTCAGAACAGATTGGTATTGTTCTAGCCTGCGTTTTGATCGGCACCAATTAATAGAAGTTTTAAAAAACGTGATAGAAATTAATAACATATTCAAAGACAGCATGTCAGTCTTTACTTCACTGTTTCATGTTCTGTAGTGAGGTAGCATTTTTTTAACGTTATGTAAAAATAACACCAAACTAGTATAAATTTGATACTCAAGGTTCAGCCATTGTGACATACCTACGCTAGAACAGGGGGCATATTTAAAAATTAAAGTCGGGTAATTATAATAAAAAAATTAAATATTGTTCTCCCTTCTAGCCTTCATTATCGAATATTAGTCAAGGAAATAAATTCACGCAATTTATTACTACGCATCATTAATATTAAATGGTTGCCGTGTCCGAACGAGAAGCACCACGCTTCGTCTATAATCAATTATTTTCACGTTTACAACGGGAGCGTGGAAAACATAAACATGTTCGGAATTTGAGAGTTCTGTACAAATATTACAAAAATGATGACTACAATTACACCCAAAACACTGTAGTGTATGCACCTATTCCATGGAGATAATACATTGTATCATATGTACCGGTAGAGACGGTTGTTGAGGCTTTTATAAGTTAGTGTGTTCAACAACTTAAACTTCATCACCACCATCACCACGTACTTACCATTATACGTTAGTTACCATTTGAAGTAGAAAAAACAACTGGTCGGTAAGTAGAGAGGGTAGTTGTCGAGCGTTTCTCATGTTGAATGGAGCCAGTCTTGTCCCGGACATAGTACGGATCGGACGTATGCCAGAGCCCGTAGCTTAAATATGTAATCAGGAAACATTGTACGTTTTATGTTTAGGACAAAAAACGTACACAAAAACATTCAACGATATAATCAACAAAACTAATTTATTAATTGCCAATTTGACTTGTGCGATTTAATGGGGGGGGATGACCCCTACGATTCTCTTGCATTGCGCCTTGGTTACATTACTCAATACAATCCAACTAATCTTCGAAATTCAACCATAATCATTAAATAACGTTCTATTTCCAAAAATATTTTTATGAATAAAACTATTATTCGTTCATATTCGGTTGCCAGAGTAGATAATGGGGTGCATAGTATTTTTTTTTATATATTGAATTACATTAAAAACATGTTCATTGTAGTTAAATTGTGGCGTATTTTTCAGAATAATATACTAACCATTGCAATTATCGCGTTGATCTTTGACCTTAAAAAAATAATAACGACTCAGTTGCTAAATGTAGCGTGAGTTAGCGAAATGCAGCTGTATTGTTTTCGTTGGTTGCGGTTATACCACTTATTACTCCGCTTCTTCTCCATGGCAAGAGCATTTCTCACAATAGCGATGGTGGATATTGTAAAAGTGAGTCATTGGAAAGATGGAGTTATACGACAGATTATTGTTAATTTGGGACATTTCGTACTCGGAACTTGCTTGTGATATACATATTATGGTATACCAGCTGCGCGCAGGGGACCCCGGCGCGACGGTGTGTGTGTGACCGTTTATTATTATATTATGAATGTAAAAAATGTTAATAATTAATTTTTATTACAAAACGTAACTATGGAATCTGAACGTACATTTGTTTGATATACAAATGAAATGTGTTTATTTCAAAAGACAATGTCGCACAGGATACAACAATACTTGTGATATCAGCGAGTTAATTATATAGGATCGTAGTGAATAAGTAGGTATTAGGTAGGATTTTGAAATATGCCGACAACGGGAATACTGAAGAACGCCGCGAACGAGGAGGGCGATCCCTCGCTGAAGAAGCGGCACTCCATCATATCCGGCAGGAGTGACTTCTGTAAGTGGCGTCACAATTTAATAATCTACCGGACACCTGTTGGTGTCACGGTGTCCACAGTCGTTCATATTTTGTTCAGTGATCTTTTCGACATTTGTAAAAGGTAACAAGCAACAGACTGGCAGCCGACGGTGGATGGTAACCACAAGGACGTGTGTAATATGGGAATAAGAAACCTATTTATTTATAATAATAGCTGCACTCAGCCAGTCAACATTTTATTTACTGGAGAGCAGTGAATAATAATAGATACCTTATTCACACAACTAGAAAAGTCTAAAAAAATGTTGATGATACTTGTAAAAGCCAAACGTGTTGTGTACCGAAGCGAGGGGGGGCGGGTCACCAGTACAATGCAATATAATCCGATACAGTGCAATATACTTTATTATGTACACCGAATACAATTATTTTTTTTTAGAGAGACTGGTACTTCGGCTTATATTGATATTCACCGCAGTATATGTATTCGTACTAGAGTGTATTGTTTAACCCAATATTAATATTAAAATATTGTGACCTTTTCAATATTGTTACCTCTGTGATGTATTAGAAACTAATTTTGCCCGCACACACCGCTTACCTATTATTTTCCTTGGTATATTAATTTTTGCCATCTAATCATTCTTGACATCTTTATTACCCCCGTAGAATAGCTGTAGTTCCCCAGTGGAGGTTTGGAAGCCTGGGTATATTCGGTAGGTAATTTAGGCGTTTGAATCACTTGCTGCTCGTAGTGCATCCTGCTGGACGCAGCAGTCTCTACCAAGTCTCTCCCGCCGTCGGTCGCTCCACTCTTTATCAGTGTAACATGTTCTACGAATATCTCTCTCCGACTTTTTTACGCAACATCATTGTAATTAAAAAATTCAATGTAAAAATATAGCCGCTGACCCCGGCCTGTCGAGCCGTATAAAGCGTACAGCCAGAGCGGTGATCTAGATAGGCGATTTCTAGATTGCAGCCGCTCGGCGTATGTTATATTGGTTTGTCCTAAATATCTATCTTGTATAACTTTGAACAGTCGGCAATATGAGCTAGGAATCTTCACCACTTGATGAGGGGGTCGAATATAGGGACACAAGTTTAGGGCTCTGCGCACGGGACATAAAGCGTTTTAGTACCACTCAATTATCTGCCTACTCATCTGTCACAGTATGTTTTTACCGGATGTACCAAACGTAAAAGTATGAAAATTTACGGAACTTGACGAACCTGTTACCCGGTTGGTAGTGACCCTGCTTGACTATAGGTCCGGGGTTCGAGTCCCGGGGTCGATCTTAGTGTGACAGATAAATGTCTGGTCTCTGGTTACCGATGTTTGTGATGTCTTACTAGTGTGTGCCGTATGCCGCCAGCAACACGGAATCCTAGTGCGCGAGTGCGCGTGTGTGGAGGTTTATTTGTTATGCAGAGGATTAGCAAGAAAACGATCAATATTAAATTAGGCAAATGAACCTGTCTAGTAAATGTAAAGCGCACATCAAATACTTAAATAGTTATTTATGGAAGGTTAGTTTAAAGAAGAGAGTGCTTGGATAGAGAATATGCCTCAATGTGTTATTAAGATTATCAATGTTAATATAACTGTTAATAATGTTAAAATCGTAGAAATGTCAATATTTCTCGACTATTTAATGTTTAAATGTGCGATATCGTTTCATCCTTTCAAATGCCGCCGTAATGACACGCCAGCGTCCGCGACAACACTGCAAAGTTTATATTTAGTGCTCAATGATATTTTATTAATTTTGAGCCGTTCAAAAGCTTGGAAAAAACGAAACCATTTTGGAAGTAGTGTCTCATGCCGGTATGCAAAGTATGATAAAATATACTTCTAACTAATCATAAATACGATATAAAATGTTCAGTAAGCTTGCAGGAAGAAAATATTTCCCTAGCCAGTAGCGTGCATTGATATTTTATTTTTCCCTCCCGTTTTTGCCGCTTTACATTGTACGTCATAAAACTTTTAAATATTCAATAATATAACAGAAGTCATTATGGAACATTAAGGATTGTAAATAAAAATGTTGAGACAATATTTGAGTGATATGCATATTCCCTATTGGTAAAATTGTTTATCCTTGGGAGTTTGCTTGCTTGACCGGTTACAAGAACGGTGAGACATGATCGACGAAGTCTCATGTAATTTCCACATCAAATGCCTTTTTCTAATGTGTATTTTTAAATACAATTTCCACCTTTACATCCATAATATACGATGGTAGCAAACATCCTTTTATTCGATTATTAGAAGGCAAGGACTGAATAGAATTTCACAGTTGAGACAATTGGATCATGTGTCTATACCCCTGGAATAGATAAAATTTGATAAGGAGATTCTATAAAAAGCTTGAAAGCTTTTTTGTGGCTGTTGCGGTAAACAAGTATTTTACATTAGCAAGTACACATGAAACTTATACAACGCTGATAACAAGGAGTAACAATATTTTTCGTGTTCGGATATTGTTGAAATAATTTAGGAAATGTTTAGAAATTGGTTATCATGTTTTTGCACCCTTTGTAGGTGACATGTGTAGAGAGAAAAAATCTTAAGTCTTCTGTGTTTGTGTCAGAATATACTCCTGCAAATGTTAACTGTACTGAACCCACGCTAGTCCAGTTCGGGCTCTCTTTATTTTAAATGTGATAATTATAGACTTATATAAATATTTCCTTGACGTCTTCGCCACCACGTGGCCCCTCCCAACCCAAACGGAACATCCGCATCATAATTTATATAGATCGTTTCACGATTTACAACCCAGGGTCGTCTTCCGACGAGGAGGAAGGCGTGCAGCCTCACGAGAAGGCGATCGCCGCCGGCCAGCCGAGCCCGCCCTACTGCGTCAGAAACGTGGAGCAGCACGCGTTCGGCAGACGAGAGATTGAGATCGCCGAGCAGGAGATGCCCGGCATCATGGCGCTGCGGGCGAGGGCCAAGGATGACAAGCCCTTGAAGGATGCTAAGGTAATCTACTTAGGATCGTATTGAATAACAATCCCCAAATTAGATGTTCGATGCGGCTCGGGCTTGGAGTTCGTTTTTACAATAAGGTTCTAATGTTGATACGTGAGGTTAGCGAAGCGTAAAAGTAAAGTCGCACAGTTTTTTATAGTCTAGGATATTATGGTAAAGATGAATGTATTAATGACAAGGTCGCCAGGAAAACGACAGTGTCGAAACCAGTTCCGCGCAGGTTTAAGTTTTTGTAATTGTCATGTGGTGTTTTTAAAGATGTGCCGAGGAGTTTCTTTCGTTATTTCTTTTCATCAATGTTAAAGCACCTTTGCGAATACGGTTGGAAGCAAAAAATGAAGTGTATAAGTGTACTTAAAAAATACCTATATGATTAAATGATTTTTTTTTGACGTTTGTTATCTTGTTTGTGTCCTAGCTGTGTTGTTTGTTTGTGACATCTCAATTACTTATGTTCAAGTTACCCACAGAACAGAGTGTTTTAGCCTAAAGATGTGAATGTGTAAGCCATTTTGATGCTGTGTTCCGTTGTTTCTATATAATCATAGATATCTTAATCAAGGCAAAAATCCGTGTCGGACAGAGCACGCCGCCGCCGCACGAGCAGTCCATCTGCTACATGACAAATTGAATAATTCATCGTAAACCCAGTTTGTACGTGTCCTCGGCGGCACTGACATGGTGATGTGGATCAGTTGTGTGGATCTTGGTGAATGTTATTTTATGTTAGCTTTGGCCTGGATAATACATTATTTATTAATAACGACTGTTATCCTACATTCATCCGGAATAATGTAATTTTGAAATGGTAAAAGAATATTTCAAAAACGTGCCGTGGCTCCGGAGATTACTGTTAGCATATACACACACTAACAAAGTTAGTAGTTTATTTATTTATAATAGCATATATTTGATTTGTCAATTTATTTATTGTAGTTTCGTTTATAATTACGACCCGGGCCACTGCTGGCCTGCGGTCTCCTCCCACAATGATAAGAGTTAAGGAAATAATCCATCGCGCTGGCCCAGGGCGGATTGACAGACTTATCATCCTTGAGAGCGTTATGAAGAACTCTGGGTTTGGTTACCTCACGATGTTCTCCTTCATCCAATCGAGTGATAATTGATTTGTAATACGCACATAATTTTGAAAAATTATAGCTGCGTGCAGGATTCGAGCCTGCTTCTCCCGTGCGGGCGATTCACATTCATGGCTTACCGCTGCTTTTGATTAGACTGCTCTGTGATTGCTCTGACGGGTACATAGATAATGTTGAGTCCCAGTGGACTGGACCAACCACGCTCGCCACGACGACACGGGACTCGCGGTATCATGTAGTTTTCTTATGAATCGTTTCAATCGACCCCTACCTGAAGGATATTAATGAATACCATTCATCTGATGTCAGTAAGCTTTTTTAATCTTTTTATGAGGTGTAAATATTTATATACATTTGAAACTTGTATCACTGTAAATATTAAAACGTTTCCTAGATTATCGCGGGTGGTATACATTTTAACAATAACGGGTGGTCACGATTATTGTGGTATGTACTTACGTATTGACTCCATCATTTGGTTGTTGGATCATGTTTACGGCGGATTTAAGTGTTAGTTAGTGTAAGTTAAAGATTTAAGTGTGTTTGTCTCCTAGCCGATGGTGTTATGGATATTGTGTGCATACTAAGTGTAATAGTTGCATATTACTCTCTCTCCTTTCTCCTTTCTACCCCCTAGACGGTGTTAAATTTGATTTTCGATTCGTTCGCAGATTGTTGGCTGCACACACATCAACGCACAGACGGCGGTTCTGATCGAGACATTGGCCGCACTGGGCGCGACCGTCCGCTGGGCGGCGTGCAATATATACAGCACGCAAAACGAGGTTGCAGCCGCGCTCGCGCACTCGGGTGAGTGTCGCTGAGACCGACCTAGACCATTTTGGGAGATAGGTTGGGGCGGTAGGGAGAGTACAACGGGGGTAGTTTGAGACGTAGGCGCTGTGCTGATCAGAAACGCGTTGGCGATGATTCTGTTATATATGTATATATATTTGATGTCAGTGACCATTTCATCGTGGTGATGTTTTAGAGAACGAATTACCGATTTGGAGGTTGACTTTGAGAGGTAAATTAAAAAACAAGCGCAAACGCATTCGTATGCATATTCTTCATACAAGTTCATTGTCCAAACGTGCAAGTACCGTCAAAAAAAATATGTGCTATATTGTTTTACAAATAGTCCAACTGTATAACTATTCTAACGATGTTATTGTATCAACTTATCAATGGAGGTTACGCGGTGTTCGCGTGGCGCGGCGAGAGCGAGGAGGCGTTCTGGTGGTGCATTGACCAGTGCTGCGCGCCCACCGGTGGCTGGCAGCCGAACATGATCCTCGACGACGGAGGGGACGCCACGCATCTCATGCTCAAGAAACATCCCAATTATTTCAAGCAGATCAAGGGTGAGTGGGAGATGGGTGGGTACGTCATTATAAATATATACGATATACTTGCTTTGTAATCATAATCCTGACGAAATTTTTCAATAATAATCGACATTATTCATAACAGACATTTGTGATTTTATAATTTAGAATAATTTCATATAATTTTAAAATTTAAAAAGTAATAATTAATTTACTTAAGTTTATTACTTACTATCTGTTTGATATCCAAATCATTTCTGTTTGGAAATAAGTACTGCCCCTGTACAAACTTTACATACATATTTTGGTTTTCCGTAATTTTATTTTGTGTAAAAAATAAATTAATAGAACTAAAATAGTTAATATATTTGAAAATTCT
>DWPT01004395.1:0-13288 GCA_018251895.1 Agathymus mariae mariae
TCTTACTGATGTCCACGGGCGACGGTGACCACTTACCATCAGGTGGCTCGTCTGCTCGTTTGTCGGCTATTTGTAATATAAAAAAAAAAAAATATGAAAATTATTGTTATTGTTACTCGAAACTCTAAGTAAAAAAATCCAAAGTCCACTATGTCCACTATGACTATTCTCAGCGCTATTTCTGAAATAATTTCATAACCTAAATAAAACTGCTTTACATTCGTTATCTCGTATTGAATTGGAACTATACACAGCTAAGAAAAAATGACTCAAATCATAATCGTTCATAGAGACGCAAATTCTATAATAAAATATCTGAGGCAAATTGTTTTGTCCTTTTTAACGGGCGTCCCTTGTTGTGGAAGTTTTAACTCACATCATATGTGCATTAAATTACTATACATGCGTCTATATATGGCAAGTAGATCAAGCACACTAAAGACGAAAAGATAATACAAAATATTGCTTCTTTAGCGGTGTTCACTCATAAACAACGAGATTTGCCCGCATCTCACGATCGATAAGCGCCTCTGCTGTATACCCCGTGCCAGACGTTTTCCTAACAAAATATTTCTGATTGCAAAGAATATTTCTAGCACATAGGGTCTATATTTATCAAAGAATAGTGTACCCATTCCCATGCTAGCAGAACAAGGTGTCGTAAGTGGTGACAGAAGCAAGCCTGCTGGGTTGTAGGATTTCACGTAAAGATTATATTAACAATATCAAAAAGATAATAATAGTAGTACTGGTATTATTATCATCTTTTCCTATAAATATATTTGCTCATAAGCACCACAATACAACGGCCTATGTTGAAACAAGAAATAGCGGCATTAATAAGTTATGTTATCGACAATTAAGATTGAACGCCTGCAAATGGCGGTTCTACGGCAGGTGTTATTGTGGTGTGAGGGTGTGAGTATTTGTTTATTTATTCCATTAGCAAAACATCTTCCAGACTAGCTATTTACTAGAAGCCTGCACATTGACCTCAATCTAGTAGAATTAATAGTTTCGTTAATAACTTCCTTTTGTTTAACGAGACGCAAAATGTTCTGGGTTTTTTAATTCTAGCGTTTTTTGGTAACCAAGATTTACTCGTAAGTGTATTTAAAAACTTTCATTAGTAAAGAAATATTGATGAAGACTTTGATTTGATATTTAAAAGTAGGTGAGTTAATAAATTATTGAATATTTTAATGACATATCATCATGCATTTATAATGCTTTAGTTGCTCAAGGATTTTGTGTTTTCTAATAATATTATGATCCAGTTGTTTGGAATATAATCACAGATACATTATTTTTAATATTTAAATATAAATAGCCAATGACAAAACAGTTCCGTACCATTTTATTCTCTATTTGTCAACCTGCTCTTTTTATTTCTTTTTGGTAGATGTAAAAGTGTAATCAACAAAAAAAATATATTTAATTATTACGATTGAATGTTAACCATTAGGCGAATTAGTAGTGAATTTAGAATTCAAGTAACGCGATGGTACCAGTAAACGACATGCACCTACAATGAACACTGTGTTTCTAACTTTCAAAAGTAATTATAGTACATCTATTTACTTTTTCAATCGTATAAACGGGACCATACACGGTGTATCTCCTCCTGTTATGAAGTATAATGCCACTGTAATCCGCAACTTGTTTAGAGTAAGCTTTTGTAAAAAAATCCTGATTTATTATGCAGTTTATTAAGATGGTAATGTCCTTAACCCATTAATTCTATTACTGCGATAGCTATATAAATAAAGATTATTTTATGCGTTGCCTTCTAAATGTTTTGTAATCAAGCTGAATGAGGATAACTTCTTTATATCTAAACAGGCCCTAGTTTACTTTTGTTCAATTATTGACTAATGTCTATAACAATTTATTTTTAATTTATATTTACTTGTTATAAACATCTAAGGTCATGTGTCTGCGCTTCTTAGTACTATATTTGAAAGAAATTAATCACTGTGATATTGTCAGTAATCAACAATGTTGATTATCTGCACATATCAATTAATATAATATTAAGTAATATAAAAAAGATTTAAAGTCAATTCTTCAAAAATTTGAAATTTTCCACTGAAATATTTTTTTTGCAGTCAATAATAAATACACTTAAAAAGTATCTTTGTAAAATAAAGTTTTTATTCATTACAATTAACATTATTAAATTATTTACTTAAATTTTATTATTAACTTTATTAAATTAACATTAACTAAGGTCCTACAATTCCACTGCAATTGATGACCCCATAGCCCAGTTTGTAATGACAGACAGACAGTTATGTGAGAAACAAATGTTTCTTCTCGGGTCATGGGTGTTCGTAGAGTCACATTTGTATTTGTCCATGCCACCCGCAAAAAAAGGGAATCCTAGTGCGATGGTGTGAGTGTATAATTTTTTTAATCTTCATTTGTCGAATTAGGTGACGTGTACTGGTAAATATCAGTAACTGGAGCTTTCTAATGTTTTCGGTTATTCTGCATTTTCTATATATCTATGTGTTGTCAGATTATCAAAAAAATATTTAACATTTCTTTAAAATGTACGTTCTTCTATCAACTGTTCTCAACCCATTACAGTGTGAATAGTTTTTAAGCAAAAGTGAATAGAGTTTTTCTAATATCACGCGCTTTACCATCTAAGGTTACATCGCCACTTATCATCAAGTGGGATCGTTGTCAAGCACTGACTTATAAAAGGTAAAAGAAAAGAAACTCTCAAACTCACTCTTGTTAATAGTTCTAAATATTTTATTTTTTATTTTTGATGAAAGCACATTTTTCTTAAAGTTTTGATTATTTGTGCCGATACGGTGGAAACGTTGTCGTGTTTGAAGTTATTTTAGTTACTTCGCAATATCTTATTGATATTTTCATAACTTCGTTGAAGATGGTAGTGGTTCTGCCTATCTAGCCCAGGGTACTACATTTTATTCCGAGGAGAGCGATTTACATGTCCGTTATTTATTTTCCAGTTTCGATTGTTTAAGCAGCTTAATTGTAAACATGCAAGCAAAGATTATTAGTGTAACGGTGTGAGTGAATGAGCATAATAATTACAAATTTGACTTAAATTTGTTTCACGATTAGAAAGATTCTCAGCCCAAAGTTATACAGTTTACTCAATACATAATTAATATATTTTAAAATCCTTATAAATATAAAAGTTAACTTGTAAAGATGCCTAAATGTAAGCTTGTTACCTGGTACTAATCTTGAAGTCAACAATATTAGGACAACAATACACGTATTACGATAGTACCATAAGATTTGCCGTAAACTTCACCGACGATGGCACACTCGTGTGTTTGAAGTGACAGCTGACAGTAATTTAAACACAAAATCAGAATCTTAAGGTATATGCTTATTTGAAAACCAATAAAATATATATTGTATTAAATTCTTTGTTATTGAATAAAACGTTTATTCTTGTTATTTAACATTGGCTTTTGAGTTTCTCGTGAGACTTGATTAAATACGCATAATATTTTCTATATTTAGAGTAAAGCTCCAATGAAGTGTAAGTACTTAATTATATAAGTACTTGCAAGTTTTTCCAAAATAATATAGCTGAAATTGACGCTTGAGTTTTCAGGGAAAAAAACTTCATACTTTTAATACCGAATTACTCACAAAATTCAGTCATTTAATAGTCATTTATCTCAATAAAATGTAACCTAAAATCCAGAACGTATCCAGCACTTACATACTGGTAACAAAAATCAGCAATTTTTATACTGCTTAGTGTAATGTATGATAGTGACCCTGGCTGCGAGCAACGGGCTGTGGGTTAAATTCTCGGTCAGATATTTATGTGGCAGATAATTGTTTGCTCTGGGGTCACGGTACATATGTGTGTACTTCTATCCCACCCGCAACACAGGGAATCCTAGTGCGAGAGTGTGAGTGTGTAAACGTTTTACTATTGCTATACATGATGTTGAATAGTTTAGGCAATTTCGTTTTTAATTTTCACAAGTATGATAACGTTTTCTACGTAGCCAGATAACTTTCCAGTCAAAGACGTAACTCCAGGATTATCTGCTTTAAACGCATTCACTTCTCCTTCATATCTAACGGAAAACTTTAACTTCGTTTTACTTTTAACTACTCCATGCACTACAAATACCTACATTATTTTCGAAATCCTAAAATCCATCTTTCGCCACTTAATATTGGATCCATTATTATATGATTGTTCAAACTTATAATCGACAGATCTATCACTTACTTATTACCCAACATAGCTATGAGTGGCTACGTACCATCATTATTTTACCGGCTATTTAAATAAAAAAGGCCCATGTAGGGTCTTTTAAAAATTAACGTAACAATGGCCCTACATTTCGTATTTTATGCTATAAAAGCCAGGACTGGATATTATAATTGGCAATAACTTATAAAGTTTGTAAGCTCGGGATACTAAAATATCGGTTCCGCAGTGATAAGCAAATTTATTGAGATTATACTAACATAAAGTATTACAATACTGCATTATTAAAGTCTAAGACTTATAAAGTTTTGCGTGTGAATGAATTTTATACAACTAATTTTTTTTTGTTTCTTTAGTTACTTTTAATTATGTGAGTAGATATTTATGGCTTTTCGCTGAATACACAATGAACTAAAATCATTAATATCAAATGATCTTTTGTCAAAGTATCGTTTGCATAATAAAAGTTAAGAAAAATACAATTTTTTTTTTAACACATTGTAAAAAGATATAACCAAACCGCACAGAAATAAAGCATCTTCACCTTTCATTTTCTCTGAAACTACTAAATTGTTTAAAATTAAGCGTATAAGAAAGTCCCGTCTTAAAATAACCTCGAAAATAAAATTTCTCTTAGATACAGTACGCCTGTACTACAACACGCGAGCCCATCACTTGATTATTTTACTTTATATTTTGAGGAATCTTCAAAAATCACTCTACCTCTGCGAAGGTTACCGGTTATTGGGAATTTCGACCTACTTAAAATTATTCTACAACCATCTAGTGCATATGCACTAAGGAGACTATATGGTCTCCCTATATTCCTCTGAAATTTGATAGAATCCTTGATGCTCTTGACTTCTAAGTCAAACAATGGTCGACATCACAGTCAAGTGTTTACTACTGGCACATTAATCTACGTCGACTGCTTATCAAAAATCTCTAAATCCCATCCTCTAAAATCTCCTCAACATTTGCAGTACGTATGTATTTTTTCTATTGGCAGCTAAACCACGCCTTAAATTTTTGTTTTATTTTTAACAACCAAACGGGCATTCATTGAACTGGACTCACTGGTCATTGGCGTCATATGAACATTCAGATCTTAGTCTTATAATAAATCAATCACCAAATATTAGATAATATTAGATACTTCATTTGTACGTGTTCCAATTTATTTAAAATACTATATAAGTTGCAGCAGCTTACTTCATGGCCTCTATAACTCAATTGGCTATATTAACATGAGTTTTAAACTATGAACACTTCCAATTATCGTTTATATCCTAAAAATTGTACTACACATAATTCATGAGAAAAATTGTTGATAGAATCCGAAGAATTTTATGATAATTCAATAAAAATCTCCGTTTAATGTGGGTAATAATTTGCAGTAGAAAATTCTTAACATTAAATTGAACAAAAAATTAATCCAAAGAATATAATACACAATGAACTTACCTTAAACTATTTATTCGTACCACGTTTGAAATGTCCATTCACAATGTCCACGTCTATAATTATCACTACGGACCTCCTCATCGTTAAAATTGAAAAGTAAAAGAAATATAAATTATAATTTATAACACAGTATAAAGACAGAAAGTTATTCGCAAGTCAATATAATTCACCAATGTTCTTATAATCACTATTAAGAGTTCATTTGTGCTCTTAGTAATACTTTTTAAAGTTATACCTCGTAGCCGTAACACGTAGCAAGAAAGTTCGTAGCGTGCGGTTTACGGACCGGGCGGTTATCAACTGACGCTACGACGTGCTACGCCGTAGCAGCCTCACGCCCGCTCGGAAACTACGGGCGAGTAAGTTGTTTTATAAATTATCTTCTAAGGAATTCTACAATAAAATTTCTATCAGTGGTGAAAATTAATTTTTATTATTAATATTAATAGACTGCGAAATTTGTGTTTGGATGTGGAATACTTTCCTTAATTACGTCGCTCATTTGAACTTTGTTTTACCATTTGAAAGGAACATCATTCCACATGAATATAGGAATAATGAATCCCGAATGAGAAAAATACAAAAATTAACATGTCTATAAATAACTGTAGATCAGGAAAAAGCAGTGATGAGAAAAAAAATGCTCTTAAGTCGATTTGTACTCGTACATTTCCTCAATAATCTATTTACTGCATAGCATGGCCCATGTAATATTCGATGCGTCTATAATAGTCGTGAAACTAAACGATTTGACGGATTGATATCATATTCACACAGTAAATTCTGTTTGTTGGAGCACTTGTCCGTTACTAATATATATTACTAAATAAAACTATTAACAAATGTGTCTATTTAAAAACTGTAATCTATACTAATAACAAAATTCTAACTGATCGCTTTCTGTACATGAACGATATATGAGAAAAAACATTATAAGGGGTGTTTATTGACGCAATAGAACACAAAACAATAATTGTTACAATTTTTGTCTGTTTGTCTGTGCGTTTGTGCCCACTAATATCAGACATGGCTTAACCGATTTCGTTCTGGTTTTCACTAACGTATTTTAGTAAGCGTCACTTAAAACTTAAAGTTTCTTTCATTGCAATCCGTTCATAAATAATAAAGTTTTAAATTAATATATCTATTTCTAATTCACTACAAAAACCCAGAGAAATGCATATGCTTAACGTAGTTTTTCCGAAGCGAAGCGAGGGCATTTGCTAGTATATAATATTAATATATATAACAAAACATTATTATTTCCGTTACCTGTTAAAAAACAATACTGATACAGCGAGTGTGAGTACAAATAAAATAAGGTTTTTAGTTAAGTCTTACAAAATCCATCATTGATGTCTCACGATCCGATCCGGGTCCGGGACCGTTAGACCGTCACCTATTTCCTTTCCGTCATTAAAATCAAGCTAACCTTTATATAGATGTTACTTGGGTCGCACCTACAGACCCTTATATATATTGATTGCCTTCGTCTTCTCACTGAGAAAGGGATGGTTTTAAGTTTACTAAATTTGGATTTCGATGAATATTATTTTGAAATACTCGTCCGACAATTAGAACCTCGACGCCAGTTCCGAGTCATTTTCGGTGGGCGTGTTTTAGTATCTTCCTAATGAATGTATATACTTTATTACACACACTAATTGACGAAGTGACGGTTTGAAGAGATGAATATTTGAAGTGACGATTTGAAGGGTTTTGTGGTGATGTTTCGTTATGGATCGAACCAACACTGTATGCTGTACGTCCACTCGAACGAACAACGATTCAGACTAGGCAGTATAATAACGCTTTACTTTCACTTCCACATTGAATCCAAACTGAAAGTCATTTAATCATTTACGTGCTTTGTATATATACTTATGACCGTCATTTCTGCTTCTACTACCAATAATGCAGCGAATGCCGTATTGGCCGGATGCAACATAGTCATATTACAGTTTTTTTTTTAATAAATAATTTGGTTAATATAATTATAATAATTTGATATTTAATAATTTACGTACACTGAATGCTCAGTACACTTATATTAAGAAAGACAGTTTGAAAGATTATTATTAATTTTTCAAATTGATGTATCTTAAACGTGCAGACATTGAAATCTCCGTCCGCTAACGTCACCAGATACTGTAACAGGTAGTTGGATACAAAGGCGAGATACTTTTATAGCACCGAGTTATTTGTAACTGGAATGGACATAGTAGTTAGCAAAATGTCAGACAGTGTATAATAGTGAACCGGGGTGTTCATAGGTCATGAGATGAATTTCTGCTTTATTTTAAATAGAAGTAAAATTAGGTTGTCCGAATTAAACTATTATTTTTCTCTGTTAGTCTTTAAAGGTATGTAACGAAGCATAACTTTCTCGTTCGGTAACTCTGGCTGGCAGATTTATTTTCTTCTAAATTTAAAAAAATTAAATGAAAGAAACTGTACAGCGGGGACTCCTGTCTGAAAGAGACAAATGAAACTCAATTACAAATATATATATAAACATTGTTTTGATATAATAATAAAATATAAAATATAATACATATTAATTACCAAGCCAAAATACTTACTTTGTGTAACGGATTTAAAAATTGGCCCTGAGTAACAATAACTCAGAGTACTCTGACATGTACTCAAAAATAATTTCCTATGCTATTAGAGATTTAGCGATCTAGTATATTTTTATTTTTATTTTAGGGCTAGTAGTTTCGAAGATTGTATTTACTTTGATTACTTTTAGATAATTTTTCAAATTTAGAATTTTCATCTGATGTGTAGCATAATGTAATTGGTACAAGTTTTTTTTATATTTTGAAGGGAACAAATTATACGACAAGTATTACTTTTATTTACGGAATACGGTATACCAAGCTCAATGCGTGGAATTTTTTTATATTCATTCATTAAGTAAATTCTAACAGTACCGGTGTTAACAAACGGACAGACATGCAAACAATCTTAGAGGGTTACCTTTTTTCGCTGATATATTAAGAACTTTAAAAATTAGTATTTAAACACGGCAAAATGATTACTAAATGATTAAGTTCCATTTTCCTTTTCTATAGTGAGACAGAGACAAATGAGACAAAGAGACAGAGTCATGTTTTCACTGTTAACGTTTCCAATAAATCGAGAGAACAATTCGATATCTAATAAACCAAAAAATCCGCCTTTCTCCCTTATCTTGTTTATCAGGTTAATTAAACCATTTAAATCATTGATTCCATTGTACTTAATATATGAAACAAATAAAAATAAGTGTAAAATTGAAAACAAAAATACATTGGGATTATCCTAAAACCCATGTAGATCAATTGACTATTTTCAAATAAATCGTATGGCAAAAATAAAAACACACACACACACACACACACAAATTTAGATCTTACAATGTGGTGGTCTGATGAAATTCCGAAATTCTAAACTGAAGCAATTCCATTACTTTTCCTAAAATACTCAATTTTCTTATTGCGAGATGTTAAAACATCTCAGACTATCGGATTTCGCCATACGAAGAAAAATAACGAACACCTGAGACTCACATCGATTAGTTTTTAATGTGCCTCAAAGGTCATTTAAAAGCGGCTCATGATAAGCCAAATGACACTAAAAATGACACAGATACTAAGGATGATGGGAAAGGTAAACGTCGGATAAAAGTATTTACCATTTTGATATTAATTCCAAATAATTATTTGTAAAAGTGAAACTTTCCAACTACCCTTGATATTAAAATTTTCCGAAGTATCCTCGAAATTAAAATTATCTTGTTATTCGCAAATTATTTTACATTGTTTAATATGTGAAAACCTTAAGTATAACTATTAAATTAATACTCCTTCTGAATATGTTATTTTTATGATGAAAAAATGCTATACTCAAATATAGTCTGTGAGATAGATGTACTGTATGGATGCTCAATAATCAGTGAATGTACCTTCTTTACTCGTGAATGGCATTTTGATCAACTTTAACTTGCAGTGGAACAATTATGGGTTGTAATTATTGATGACATCATTACGATGATGAATGAATTACTATTGAAACTCAACGGTCTACTATCTTAAAGCGCTTTTACCGCAACATAACTTGGCGACCTCGGAATCATAACTAACTATTATTACGGGGTTGCATTTCAGAAAGTACCCCGTCCCCGGTTCACTCGCCGGTGGCTAAAAGAACCCGCAGTGCAATTAAGAAGAGTGATGGTCCGAAAGAGACAGGTTAATTTTTTGACATATTCCTGCCAGTCCATGATATTCAGGTTTACATTCAACTTTGACTACTGAATACTTCATTGTTTTGTTGATTACATTACTCATATATCGGTTCTAACTGTTGTATAATAAAATTCCTTAAGTCTGTATGTGTGAGTCTGCGATAAGCTGGAACGATTTTCATGTGTTAAGAGGCCCTTCGATGGTTTAGATTCACGTTGTGAGTTGGAACATTTATGAAACTACTTCCTATTGGCTCATGAAGCAGGCGGCACTGCCATCGGTCAATTTTTGTCTAAGAAAGAGACTGTCGGGTCCGTTAGATAACAAAGTAAAATTATCAGAACCGACTTGTACATCATTTTTTTATTACAATGTAAGTAGACTTTCTTATTGTTAAGAAAGGCCAAGACATAATATTTGGACTTTTGTCTTCTGTCTAACCGAAAAATATCAAGCAGATTAAAAAAATTGAATGATATAAACCTACAGACAGGCACATATGTATATTATCTAGAGTACCCTAATTCGTGAGAAACGGAGCTGTTTTCGCGAAATAACTAAATATTAATATGGCTAAACACGGATACGTAATTGGGAGGGTAGTAAACAAAATTTGATTGATGTTCTGCACCTACTGTAATAAATTAATCTTTAATCATACTCATACCTAAATAGTTAAATAAAATGGGCAAACATGAAATTTATTGAACGCTTAATACAAATAGGTAACAATAGTTACTTTGAAGCGAATCAAGAACGGGATACTAGTTTGCTAAAGAAATAAAAATAATAGGATTTCATTGAAGTAATTTATTTGTAGTTTGTTGAATCAGTTAATGAAGTACCATCCAATCAAACATTTATTTAAAATTAAAATTCTTCAGATAACCTAGACAATATCAATATCAAGGACGAAGACAATTCAAATAAATCTGAAGAAAATGAACCGGTTAGTTTCACAATTACTTTTATATAATATAACAATTTAATTAGCGATACGTTACACGATCCACGAATGCATTCACATACAATCATCCCTTTAGATAACTCTAGTCTCCAGTACAAATAATCCATTATGAAAGAACTTCAAATGGTCTTTACAATTAGGCCGTTACCGGATCTGGGTCTTCTCATATGGAAGAGACGTGGAGCATATTCCAAAACGCTGCTTCGGTGTGGAATACTACAGATGTGAACAACTGATTATACGGAAGGTTTTAGGCCTTCGAACAGACTAAGTGACTGTTATTCGACAATATGATCATAACACCCCGTACCTGTCCTTATCTCGAGCTCGTATCTCACTTTGGAATGTGAGCGAAATGGCGAATGGCCACGACCAAGTTCATGTTGGCAAACTTCACAGCTCGTCGCCATTTACATTGCAGAACTTTGGCCTGTTGACATTCCTAGATGAGATGTTCTTATGATGATTTCGGTCTTGAACTGGGAAAAATTTGTGGCCCAGTCAGCAGATGAACCACTTTGTTAAAAAAAACCTTGCTATCACATTTACTCAGGCAACTAAAACTCTGCTTTTGCATAACTATATAACGGATGAACTTAATCAATATCGAATTTGAAGGATCTTCTATAACCTTCCAGAAAGAGCCCAAAATAGAGATCAAAATGGAAGTGAAACAGGAATCGTTAAACAGCAGTGATGATGAAATCTGGATCCTGCAGACTGGTGACGATGATGCCACGGATACATTGCAACAACTGCTGCAAGGGGTGAAGGTATGAGTTTCATGTCAACCGTTGGCAAATGACTTGATGGACCAGTTGTTGATAAGTACTCAACACTGCCTATGGATGTTCAACTACAACCAAACGCCAAGTACATTAGGGACGTATCACCCCAAAGATACTCGAGTATTACCAAGGTAACCTTTTGTTCGATGACTCTTAAACTGCGACCTGGTAAAGTTCAGGAATCTCCTGTTGGAGGTCGTTGGCCTCTGTATCGTCAAGAATAACTCCGACGGTACCTATACCCATTTTTACCTTACCAGCTTGTCTAGGTACCGCTGACCAGTCGTATGATTTTTAAGTTTCGATTTCTCTGTCGCTTCGTTTATAGTTTGCAATGGGTAACAAAATCGTATTGGTTGAATGGATATCCATGGGAGGCGGTGACCACTTATGAAAAGGTTGAAAAAAGTAATACAACATTTCATGAACTATCGTTATTATAATACGGCCACGCATTTAGAAAGTTGGAGCTTGTCACGTGCGTTTTAACGGTTATTTTCAGTGATCAATCTATTTCTACTGATGATTAGATCATGTAGCAGCTGTAACTGCTTGTATGGGGCTCAATAAACTATATAAGATGTACGTTTCTACTCACCAGGTAGATTACCTATCGCTTCGAGAATCTTTTACAAGTTAAGTAAAGATAAAAATTTGAGACAAAATCGCACGGACCGTTAACAAGTTATATATGAATAATATGTTTAAACCGGTTTTAAGTCGATTCCCGGCCGTTGAGGAAATTTTACGTCAAAAATAAGTTGTATGTGATATTATAAAATAAATGTCCAGCGTGCCATGCCAAGCTGCATCGAGCAACTCTTTTTAGACTTATATCATTACATAATTATAATTGCCATTGCTTTGCGCTGATCTCCTACTATGTAAGGATGTTAGGCCATAGTCTTCATTGTAAGAGAAGACTAGCGCGGAAGAGTGATGTGCTGGGATGATGATGATGATGATGATGATAATTAGAATTGATTAATTTCGTTAATCTCAATTCATTCTTCTGTGATAATCCAGGTAAAGAATGAAAACGGACCTGAAGTCACGAATGTACACAATTGTGCTAACTGCAGGTATGTCTGTCCTTTTTGTTTTAAAACTCTAGGCCACCATCATATTTTTCCATACATTCACACGACGACACTCAAGACACGAAAAATGTGCACTAAGATTACCGAGAGACATTATTAAAATAGATGCAATATGAGCTTTTATCTATGGTTTTCATGGACGGTAGTCAGTCGTTTACGTCCACGACGTCTCTTCTTGAACACAAATGCATCAGACGGCGAGGGCGGAAACGCAAGGTGAAGGGTGGAGTTTGTGTGCCGAAGAAGGAAGATTTCTTTAAGGTATTGCAATGATAATAATCCTCAACATAACAGCATAAAGCAAAAACTGTTTGTGACGAGCTCAACTACGGGCGGCACACGGTCGGGGTCTTCTTAGACATCGAGAAGGCATTCGACCGCGTGTGGCATGTTGGGCTCGTTCACAAACTGTTGGACTCATCCGTGCCAGCTATACTGGTTAGGCTTCTAGCGTCCTTTGTGGATGGGCGGCAGTTCGTAGTATCGGTTGAGGACGCGACCTCAGACCCTCG
>DWPT01004396.1:0-13287 GCA_018251895.1 Agathymus mariae mariae
TACGGTTTCGGATATATTTTTATTTCGGATATCCGATAGTTTCGGTTACGGTTACGGAGCTCCGTAACATCCCTGATTGTCACACAACCAGACCTCAGATGGACTTGTTTCAATTGTTTCAGGACAAGTTGGACGACGCGCGCATCGGCATGAAGTCGACAGCGTTGACCTTCGGTTCTCATACGAAGCCGGCGCTGTCGTTGGCGCTAGCGGCCAGCGTGTGCGGGCTAGGCCTGGCCGGAGATGCCGCGGGGCTCGGCACCGGGTACTGGGCCGCGCTGGCATGTTATGCCGCGCATGCTAGTCGACAAGTTAGTAATTTTACTACGATACCGATAATAATCTTCGTTTTTTTAGGCCGACAAACGACCAGACGAGCGACCTGATGGTAACTGGTCGTCATCGCCATCGACATATGTAAGATTAAAGGTACCACTGACGCGTTGTCTGCCAGGAAAGATAAGAAAGAAAGGTTTTTATTTATTCAACAACCCCTGTTTTATTATCAAATTAAAATACGTGTTTTGGGCAATTGTATTTTTGGCACGGCCAGCGGATACTCCTTGGCGTGTTCGTTCGTGAACTGTATAGTGCCATCTAGTTGCAATAATATAAATACATTACCTGACTTTGATATAAATGACTTTGGAAGTACATTTGAGCGTTGAGAAATTTGGCGCGATTTATAGTTTAAAAATGGCGACTGAAAAGTTGTATGATTGGGAAAATGATATTTTAAATTCACACGTCGTAATATATAAAAGAAAATAGTATTTTCTTTCAGTATAAAGCAAGTTAATCAATAATAATTAAACTTGATGGGTTAATGTTTACAAATTACAACCTAACCTGTTAAGTTTTCGATGTAATTTCTAATCCGCCATTTGCAATTTTAACGCAATGCATAAAACACATCACAACCCGTTCCATTTGGGTTTATGCTACGAACGTCCGCAAGCTAGTGGAACGGGGAAAAATTATGTTCGTGAGCGTGGTCGTTGTGATCCCTTAGTGGAACGCGTCCGTAGTAAACTGATGGCGTAAATTAGGTATACGGTAACGCCATCTATTATTGTTTACTTGAAACTCTACAGTATTGAGGTTAGACTTGGCTAGTTAGACCGCTCCACTTGTTCTCAGATCTACACGTTGAACCCGGACAATCCCACAGACTGCGCCGCAAAATTCAAGTCGAATTCCCTCGTGGGGCTTATCATCCTGGTGGGCATTATCACTGGGGGTTATGAGAAGTATTTGGCAAACAGGTATTTTTGTTTATTTTATGTCTCTTTCTGTCTTAGTTTCCCTTCTCTTGTTTTCCCATACTTTCTCTCTCTTATATGCACACGTGCGTATGTGAGTTTTTTCTGTGTTAGATTGTAAACTATGCACATTTTTATTTTACTTTTTGATTACAGGAATCAAAATCGAGCCGATGAAAACTTATCAGTGCTGAACAGTTGTGTTTTTCACTGAAATTTTTAGCGTTTTTGAAGTGTCAAAGTGAAAGTGAATGTGAAGTGGCCAGTGTTAGGTGTTCCTATAGAATAGGTATACTGTGTTTGTGGTTTCAACCTACTAGCGGCTAAGGCTTTTACAGACTGACAGACCATGTTATACTAGGGGTCTAGGGTTATGCAGATATTTTAACAGGTAAAGTATAAACAACTTAATAAATATACTTTTGTTACAATGAAAACAGTTAAAATGTAATTTCAGTAGGCATCCTAGCGACATCTGTTATTTGATTCTTAAACCACTTGTCTGTTTTCGTAAACATGAACTGATCTAAGTCTACTGAGGATACCAGTCCGTTGATATAACATTATTATATTGCCATTAGTAATAGGTAATAACTTATCTACAAACAAAATTTTGTGCATTTAATAACTTGTAGCAAAATGTTGGGGGTCAACGGTAGTTTTATAAATATGGCAATGGAAAATCTGTGTACTGTCTAATAGATGCTATAATGTTTTTATCGTTAGAATTTACTCCACGTTGGTGTTCGTTGAGAGGAGTACAGTATAATATTGATTGTTACAGCTGCAGTACCCTTCAAATCTAATCAAATACAATAAAATAAATAATAGGTTTAAACAATGTTTCTTTATCAGAGCCAGTGAATATAATAGATCTCACTCGACTATCAAGGTACTTTTGCTGTTGTCGATGTACTTGGGCAGTATAGACCACGTACCATCGGATAACTATTCGCTATTGCCATGAAATATGCACGTTATGGATATGAATTTTGGGATGGACATGGTACCGGCTATATATGGATCATTTTTTACTGGTTCCAGTGATGGTTATTCCAGTTAATAAATATTAAAAAGGGATAAGCCTAACGAGTGCAATAGTAGGACTTTCACAGGGAAGTAACGTAAAATAGGTAATACAATCAATAGGTAATATATTGACACCACGGGTGAACAAAATTGAACTATTTTTTTTAATGGTCTGGATGTCTTTATATTCATCCTAAAGCTATGGATATTAAGTTATTTTGGATAATGCGATTGTTTTTGATGCTTCAGTTACCGTATGTTAGATGAAATGAAAATGATTACAGATTACAACCTAAGCTGTTAAGCTTTCGATGTTATTTCTAATCCGACTTGAAAACAAAATATAACGTATTTACAAGGTAACCACTTTGACTTTATTTTTTAGGTATTATAATACGAGAAAAAACAATCGCCTTAGAAATTTAACAATAAAAACTGATAAAAAATGAGAGCGACGCGGCTAGTGTATCGGCTCGCACGGCCAATACCTGTCTGTGCTAACGTATTACATTTAGATTGTGCCTTTATTCGAAATTATCGAATTCCGTTACCGCTTTGGATACAATTTTATTTCGGATAACCGATAATATCGGTTACTGTTACGAAGCTCTATAACAACACTAACTTTAATAATATTAAGTCACATTGATAGACTTAGAGACCAAACACTAAATTTACGTACCTAAAATTAGCATTAATATAGAATAGTCATTTGTAACGGGTACGTTTTAAACACTTAGCAATGTAGTTATCGTTTCACATAAACAATTTGTGCTCATCAGATGTTTATTTTAAATAAAGCTTTTATAGGTTTGATGCATATTTCATCTGTAGACATCTAATAGGCGGAGCTCTGTCAACTTGGCTCCATAGACAATATGTATGTTTTATAAGTTTTGTTAATAATTTTAATAGTTACTATTTTTTTTATAAAATTTGGTGAGCATTTATGTGTAAATATAGGTAAATTGTTGAAATTCACTTATTCAAAAGTCATTCCATTTGTTGAGTGTTTTTTTAACACAATTATTTTTTTTCCGACTCACGTGCATGTCATTGGCCATCAATATCTACCCACGTATAAAATATAGAGTTAAGAATGATTGACAATCAGGTCTGTGTATAGTTAAAAATTATTAGGCCGTACGCAGTTATAACTCCCAACAAAATGCCTATTAGTATTTGTCTGTAGGCAAGGAGCTGAAGCTTTATCACTTGCGTTACTTGGTGTTTATTTGTTTTACGTCGCATGCTGATGAGAATGTGATTAAGGCTAAGTTTCTAATTCTTGCAGTTGCCGTGAAAACAACAGCTACAAGGATTAGAATTAATATTTATCTACAGAATCAAACACGTGAGAGTTTTTGTACACCACAGTACTTAATTCGCAGTAAGTCGAACGCGATCAGCAGAATTTGCAAGCAAATTGTTTATGCTAGTGTTCATCTAGCGGTTGGATTCTGACCACGATTACAAAAAAAAATTGATACCACTAAAGTTTGTCCAAAACTACAGAGTATAACAAATAAAAATACATTTGTCAAATACAGGAGAAAATGGTTAGATAATCCTCGATCAATGCTGCCCTCAATGTCATTCGAGTGTCGTAATACAAACAAACGGAATGTTCACAATAAGTTTAATAATTAATATTTAGTGTTAGTAACAGTGAATCTAGATTGATTCTAAGAATCGACAGGAAATATATATCGATAATAGTTGCGAATCGCGTTTTAATCGATGTACGATGCGAATATAGCTGCAATTTGAAAAAAAAAAAAAAAAAACAATTTTAATTTCGTAGGCTTATCAGTTTAACGAAGTATAACTTCAAATAGGTGTTAGCGTAATAATCGTTTTTTTTTATTAAAGGGTTTTAATTCAAATGACACTTGGTTCGTTAAATGTTTGTTATTTGTATAAATAAATTTTAATCTTGATGTGATAAGATTCTTTTGTAAATGTCCAAAGATTCTATAAGTGATTGTATATTCAATATAATTATTCCCGGAGAATCACAAACTCATTAAATTAGTTTATTAGGGTTCTACAGTAAGAAAAGGGGAAAATTTATAAAAAAAAAAATGTCAAAAAAGTTACCAAAATATATTACGAATGCAGCAATCGTACATTCTGACACTGAATAGATGTACATATGATTTTAGGCTTAAATCATCGCGGCCATTATACTTTACAACGATATTTGTTTTTTAGCGATATGTCTACACATGGATGGATGAGCCTCGCCGTGAACATGATCCGTGTAATTGGGTCCAAGTATCGGTAACTCGTTACAGTTTCAAAAATAGATGTATAGTCGACTCGCCTAATGCGTGGTGGTTTCCTGATCATGCGTGTCAGATGTTTGCGATGTCATAATCCTGCTGGCTACAAATCCAGGATATATTTCAATTGAACGTAGACAAAGTTCTTACAGTAATTCTCTTTCCCGGTAGTATTTTATTGTGTAACTACTCTGTACTCAACACGAAATAAAAATAGTAGAGATGTTTTAAACATACTTCGCTATTAAGACCTAGACGGCTAGTAAGCCGTGCATTATAGTGAATTCAGTAGTCGGGAGTTGATTATGTGCACCAGTGTTGTCTAGGTCTATGACCGTTGAGCATAGATAGCTCGGAGCATCTCTATTCTTTACTTTATAGTATCAAACGAATCACTCCTACTGTCAATTTGGACACGTTACCTGTCAGTCATTTTTGCGTTTCTCGTAACCTATTTATTTTTGTAAAACATGGTGCTTTCTGGTTGTAGAAACCATGAATAATGTTATATATGTTATTGTGTTATTGTAAATAAACGAATCTTGCCTTGCTTAGTGTTTTTGGTCTTTTCTTTATTTGACATTACAGCTTAACTACGTATTTGCCGTATCGTGATGCTTTATTTATCTTGTAGGTGTTTGAAAGGGTTAAAATCTTGCATCCGTAACATGGAATTGAATTCTGAAATTGTTAACGTATGTAAATTCTGCTAATTGTTCTAAAATGACCAGTGTGATGGGTTGAGTAAGAGATAGACGTTAAAATATCCCTTTCATTGTAAGAGAAACTCGATAGCAACAAAACGGTTATCTGTTCTGTACAGTCAATATACAAGTCCATAGTCCAACCCTTATGTTTACTCTGTCTAATAAAGATCTGTAATCTAGATAACAATTACTGTTTGTTTATTGGTGAAGTCCAAACTCAAACCAATATACATATATATACAGTGATGCTTTAGATAGTATTCTAATTTTATTTTAGTGGCTATCATAGAAAGATGGATTAATGGAGCCTATTCCCTAATTAAAAATCCTTGAAACTTCGCGTTTATCGATTGCGGAGGGGAAAAGACATTTAGAAAGTGGATTTATCGTTTACTTTTAAACCCGGTGGTGAATATTAAGTAAGGGATGGTTTTGTTACACAAATTCTAGCTATTAATAAATCATTTTATTACATAGTTTTATTAACAAACAAGCAGATGGCCTTTCTCATGGTAAGTGGAAAACGTTGCACACGGGTATCAATACCAAAGAAATCATGATGTTTTCTTCGACACAGCGGTTACTGCATGTTAAAACAGTCAACGGGAGTGATAGCTGACCATATAGATAAAGAATATCGTAAGTACATTGTATCACTAACAAATATAATGACCGTCTTGTGCGATAATTGTTTATTACTAGCGTAATACATATTATGTATCTGCACCCGCACTTGTACCATCAAGTATTTGAATCAAATTGCGTGATATGCAAAGCGTGAACTCCAATCTCATCGGCTGGGCGGAAAAGGAGCCGTGAACTGTATTTTTCTACACATGTTGTAACTTTTGTTCTGGAGGGATAACTTAATATAAAAGTCGAATAACAATAGATCTTACTAACATATACAAGAGAAAGATGAGTTTATATGCAGGTGAGGTTAGCTATAAAAGTGCCTAATTCTGTAACAAATACTCAACTGATATTTCATTTTGGTTATCGAGTTTGTCAGTAGCAAAATAAAGTGTGCATTTATATTTAAATTAAATAATGGCAACACTGGCACGTAATATCATTTGATGTTTGACAAGCAACTGACACTGACAATTAACTTTATAGTTGAACATTAGATATCATCAATCAAACAATTTGTGTTCGTGACTTGGATTTGTATTTATTATTTTGACTTTTGCAACTAGATTATACAAACAAAGAATTCTGTAATGTAGTAATCACATCAAAACATTGCTATTGAATCGTGTGAATTTACTTGACGAGTGAAGTAAAAAGTCAATATGTTCCGGACGATCACCGATGTAACGCGACCAGCATTGGTTGAGCAGCCAGCACCCACACATCCGAACAGAGTCTACATATGTGACTTGTGCTCTGAAGGCTGGTCTAGCGAAACGGAAGTTGAGATACATCGTTCGAATACCCACAGCGCTATCATTGCGAATATGATGAAAAACGAAGACAAACCTATTTGTAAAGTACGTAATATACCCCCTTTTCTTCCATCGTCTTGATTCCTTGACATGGGTAGTGTGGGCTTGACAGTTAAGGAAACACAAACGTCTGTAATCGCTGAGCTTTGTACCACCCAGTTCAGTCACAATTGTACTTTGAGCATGGTTTTTGGCCGGTTAGACATCTTTCGGTATAGGTTTGGAGTTGGTAATAAGCAACTCTTCCACTTCTACCATGGCCAACAACAGTATGTGAACCTCGATCTATGTAGGTGCCTGGACGACGGTAACCACCAGATATCTTGACAGCATGTTTCCAGCAATTTGAGTGAGACACAATTAAATATCTGTTGCCTTTTCTCTACAATCTTACTGCACTCAAGATTCTCCAGTACAATACCCCTAAGAGCAACCTGTTGATAAATGAATGTATGGAAATATCGTCTGAATACTTGAACATAAGTATTGTAAAGTGGATATATGAGATTATCTTGTTATGTATCAATGTTACTAATTGTTCTTTAATTCAGGTAAAATAAGTCTTAACTCTAAGAATATACAAAATATATGTTATAACAATATATCTGACAGTATTATCATAATTAATTGCATTAGGTGGGAATTGAACACTATCATGCCAGCAGTAGACCTGTATTGAACAACGAATTAAATATTTTCCAATTGAGGGTATTTAGAAAAATAACTATCTTTATGTGTATAGCTGTTTGTGTGTCTATAATAGTGTCTTCTTAATGTCATCACTGATTGATGTTATGTTTAATCCGATATATTTGTTTCGAGACAAAAGTTGAAACCTACTATAAGATCTAATAATAACTAAAAAATGTGCTGAGGAGTTTCTTTGCTATCTCTTCTCAAATTTAAAGTACTTCTTCGAAACACTATTAGAAGCTGAAAATTACATGCTTATGCGTATTTACAGAATACCTAATTTATTAAATGAATTTAAATTTAATTATGATTGAATGACAAGTGAAATGGGCCCAATACAAACTTGTTTCAAATTTCATGTTGGAACTATCCTGCTGCTGGGCCCAATCTTTTAGAATACAAGTGGTTGGGCCATCGTCAACTAGCTGGCCAAGTATGGATTAGTAAACTTTACATTATTTTGGCTATTTGAGAGCTTATAAGTATGGACCTTTCACTATGCTTCTCCTAGGCAAAGCAAATTATAATACATTTCTGAAAATTTGAAGTATTAGATGCCGTGCAAGATTCAAACTGAAGTGGATTGGTATGAGATCTATATGCAATACTTTTTTTATTAGTGTATACCATCAACATTTTTCCACATATTCATTTGATGGCAAACTGTATGACAGTTTGTTAGCAGTTCAGAAAGTTCAATTCTCGTGGATGATCCTATACATACACATACAAGAAATTTTAATAAAATCATCAATTATATATTATTTATGGACACAATGTTAGATATTAGTTGATTTATTACCTGTTTTTGTTGCAGATGTGTATGACAGAATTTCCGAATAACAGTAACCTGCTGTGTCATATCAAAGTTGATCATCTGCTCAGTTCAGAGAATGCAATACGAGTTGAACGTGACATTTTCATATGCTCTGATTGTGGAGATATATTCTTCAACAAGTTTTTACTAATTCACCATATCCTCAACTCTCATATGCCCAAAACGAAAAACTATACACTAACATGTCCAAATTGCTTGAAAAAAGTCCGTCTGAATACATGCTGGTATCACTTTTTACACCACAAACTCCAAAGTGTTGCCGTTTGTAAAATATGCTTGACAAAATTCAAAGACAGGCTGACATTAGCGAGGCATATGCGAAGTCATTCGTTCATCTACAAATGTGATACCTGTGCATATATAACGAAGAAGAAAGAGCTATTTAATATTCACATACACAGTGTTCATAAGAAACCAGAAATTAATATTGAAGTATACAATGATAAATGGATTAAGTATTACATGCCCCGTAGCGTAGAAGAAGGTGAAGGCAAGGGGAGGTGGAGGAAGGTGAAGACGTGGCAACGAATAAACCTCATGGGCTGGAAGGGTGTAAGGTTAACGAACGATGTCCACATTTGTGTACTGTGCAGAGAGATATGCGTTGGTGTTGATAGTATGAAGCGACACATTTTGGTCGATCACATTGGTGAGGAAACAAGGAGCCCAACTCATCAATGCTCATGTGGCATGGTGTTCACTAGTAAAGTTTTGTATAAACACCATCTGTTCAAATTTAAAGACGAACATGATATTTGACCATCAATTTACTGTTGTATTGGGATTTTAAAGCAATTTTCGCTTGTAGCTAAGTGCGATGTAGTGAAACGTTGGGGTGCCCTCATAAACCCGTAGCTAGGCAATACGTCGATATGTAAACGTACAAGTGTTTTTAGGCCTTGATAAGTTTCCTACCTTTTTATTTATCGGGAATACTTAGACATGTCGACGCTGAATATTCGTTACTTAACAAAGATACATCGACGCCATGTGAAATCGCCATTTTGTTTGTAAATGTCAACATGTTCACACTATCCTCGGAAATGTGGTCCGGAGTTTTGGCCTTCTACTGAATTGGTCTCATACCTGGTTACCTTTCTGTCGAAGAATTCAATGTGACAACGCCAAAGCAAAAGTATTGTTAGTGAGACGACACACCCACACCACGACGCCACATTGCGTATTCATATTAGTGACGGACACACGCGAACGCAAGCACGCGCGCACACACACACGGTAACGTGATATGAGAAATAACGCGTCCCGAAATGGTTATTCAAAATGTCATTGTGACTAATACCCTTGTACACAGTAATATCCTTAAAGAATAATTACAATTTTTTTCTTGATGCATGAATTAAAACATATTACAATAAATATTTGAACTAAATAACATTTTCATGCTTCGGTATGTTGCAATTTCATACTTATTTACCTTATATAGACCAGGGCATTGAAAGAACAAATTGGCAGATTCATTGGCGCCAAAATTCTGGAGCAGGACCAACGCGAAGTCAGTGACGCTTTTTAGCCAAAAAGCACCAATTATTATAAAATAGTGCCAAAAAAGCGATAGAATATATTTTACCACGTATGATGAAAGCACATTATTCCTGATGTGAGTGCGTTATAAATCATTTATATAAAGATACATTGATAAATTGATCAATAAACAAATTCATTTTTGAGATATAAATTCCTTTTCATTTTTTTTCGCTTTGTGCTAAATAACGTTCTTTTTTCGATTTTTTTTTATCGGTCACATTAACGCTCAATATTAGTTATTTAAATATTACACACAAATACACACATACACACGCATACACATGCATACACAAACATATAAGGATGGTATTTTTCCTAAATAGAACCAGGATGACTGATAATTGACATCATAGATATATTTATTTATTTATCATCAACAATATTGTAACACGTTTGTTTATGGCTAGTACTTCCTATGTATCTCGATATAAGATTAAGTTTATGATAAAAGTATTCCTAAATATTAAATCGATATTAATGCTTTACAGATTAAAAAAGTGATTAAAATTACTACAGATAATTATACTGCTAATATGTAACGTGAAATGAGCGGTTCGTCGTTGATATGATATGAATAGGTTATGTCTGATACTTTGTAGATAATCTGATTTTATTATATGCACTGATTGTATAGAAAATTATCTTAGTTACAAAAGTAATTTTAATCGATAAGTCGATTTCGATGCAGCCGCCGAATGAAATTTTCTTTCTTTTTTGCAAATTGCAGCTGTGTCGTCGTTGGACTAGTAACATGCGTTCGGTTCGCTTTCGATAATTAACCATCACGTTTACAATGGCTCCCTCATTGTTTTACGAATTCGTTTTTCCAGTTCTGCCAATGTTATTTATAAATGTTTCTACATTAATTTGTTATAATAGTAGCTGCTAAGCAGTCAAAATTGTATTTCCTCTCCTCTGATAGAATGCCCATGTCAAATTTAATTGCCTTCCCCGCGGGAACGCGTTCATTTCCTGCGGTAAAAATTAGCCTAATATGTCTAGAATCATCCAAATCGTGTGGTTATACACTAATATGTGCACAGGTAGACAGAAAGACAGGTTGACAAATACTACAAAAAAAAATGTTTTGACTTTTAAATCGATAACGAAGTATTCGAATGAAGATAACGAAGTATCTCAGAATGATTATCTTCTCAAAATACATTATTCCATTTAAAAAACCCAGTATTGATTATTCCGTTATTTATAGCGGTTATATTTATAAATCAATAAAACATGCCTGCACTTGTTCGACGGCTTACAATGCGCCTCAGAACAGCTGCAGTTTGGTTTACGAACGAACATTAAACTTCACAGTATTGACGTGCGGTCAGTTCCTATAATGGCCATCATTGAATCTGCAGTTCTATCTCGCGGGCACATTGTTACGGAGGATCGCGAAAGTTCAGCGGAAAAGTAATAGTGGCGATAAAACCAGTCAGTGATAAATCTAGCTCGACACATTAGGTGAATCCCGCCCTTACGTCTTGAGTAAAAGAAAATAGCGCGTACATGTTTTCTCATTGTCATGACCTGCGTCATGATCTATTGTTTTTGGATGATATTGACGCTCAAGGCTTAGAATGTTCTGGAAGGTCCGGAAATTGGTGTAAATAGCGGGCAAGGTCGCCCGCGGGTCATTCGGATCTGGAACACGGAAGCGGAGAGTTCTCTCTGCGAGGCGAAATACTAGGGTTCAACAAGAGCGGTCAGGTCTTTCACCTTGGCCTTTTGAACCAATCCCGATGTGTTTGAACATCGAAACGCAAAAATGCAGTCGGAATTACTGCAGTATACTGTTTCAATCAGTGTAAATGGTTGAAAGGTTATAGGAACTTGCCGTTCACCACTTTAGGTATAATCAAATGTTAAGGGTTTGATGTATTATGAGTACGCAATAAAACCGAGCGGACGCTGGAGGTTCTCAGTGGCGGCAGAAGACTTAGAAGCAATTCAGGGTGCCTTTCGCTGGTCTGTTGGGGGTGCGGCTTGCTAAAGAAATGTTTCCTAGATAGTTATGATACAAGAATAATTAGAGATTTTTGTGCTTGTGCGTACTGTTGAGAATAGAATAGTTTAAAATAGTGATATTATGTAGGTCATAACAAAAAGTTATGTAAGTGAATTTTTCAAGCATTCGTCAATGGAATTTGAGAATTTCGGACGGCATGACAAATTCCAATTTTTCAAAGTGGTGTGGGGGAGTAAGTTTCTTTAGACAATTAACAACTCTTCCTCCTGTACATCACTTAAATCTTTGTGTTAAATTTAGGCGTTTTAGGACTCGATAATTTGTTTGATTTTGATGAGCTCCCCGCGGTTCTAACTCCAGGTGTGGATAGCAGTTTCATTATAAATAAATTACCTACAATATATCTATTTTACAAGTCATAAAGTCTTTGTAATCTTCGTGTTTGTTCGTGAACTACAAACATTATCAATAGGCCTTATAAATACGAAGTAATATTGTGAAGACTTGTGTTAGTAAAAATATTATATAATTATTATGATTTGTCGTAAGTTAATAATCGAATTGTTATGAAAATATTTACAAATGTGTATTTGGTATTTTATATGAATTGTACGTCACGAATAAACGCATCTCTATAATTTGTTAATCTCATTCGAACAAGTGTGTCTGAAATAGTATAAGGGGCCCGGTCGTGGGTGGTCAAGGCCTTCCGAATACCTCAACGTCTGTAAAACTCGTTGTAATCCAAACACCAATGGTTTTACAGATGCACAGTCATACTTTTGGCCGTATTGGGGTGGCTTAGAACACTTGCTCCAGTCTCATGCTGCCCGAGCGGTTGACGTAAGTGTAGACAGAAGGAAGCCTGCTTGGCGGTACGGTTTTATTATGAGTATTATTGTTGAGTTATCAACATAATTACTAGTACTGTTATCTTTCCGTGAAGCCCGCCTGGGTCGCTACCACCCTCCTGCTGAGTCGGCCGCCAAACGACTCGGTCGTGTTCCGGCTGAGTGCTAGAGAGCCAGTACATTCTTTCTTACCTTCTCATTTCCTGGCCGACGACGCATCATCACACGGATGGGTCACAAGTCGTCCACTGCCATAAGATAACCAAAACGACTGAATATGATCACAGTGAAAATAATTTATGAAAAAAACTATTGATTATCACCATATAACAGATGCAACACAGAATACTTAAAAAAAAAAGAAAAAAAACGCATGCATATGTGGCCTACTATTTCAATAAATTATTACATTTATATACACTAAATATTAAATTACATTTTACTTACATTTATATACACTTTATTTATATTAATACTTTTGTACCACCACACACACCACAGCGCGCACTTAACAATATTGCCCAGTGGAAATGTCGTCCGCCTCGCTGGGTATTGTTCTTACGCTTGCGCTAGCGCTGTGTTTTTACCTCGCGACCGTTATTGTGATTTTACTCAGTTTCTTCACCGCTGTACTGTATCTGTCTTCCTTCTACTCCT
>DWPT01004397.1:0-13287 GCA_018251895.1 Agathymus mariae mariae
TATTCAAATAATTAAAAGAAAAGCATAAACTATAAAAAAAAAACTTTAACAAACAAAACGCTAAATTTATTCTAAACACAGATCTATACAATATTAACTTTTGTAACAGGTAACATAAAATGAAAAGCAATATTTTTTCATATCTGTAGACAAATAGGTATACCCATAAACATAAAGCATATGTTATGCTAGTATGTATGATTATGGGTATAACATGATTTTTTTCATCTCAATCGATTTATACGTAAGAGGTAATTATTTTGAATTACACATATTATTGAATAATCATTATTAATTGAACTGATGCAATAATAATATATTCAACTAATTTAAAATATACGAATATTCAAAGCGCCGCCAATTACAAAATTTTGTAATATCTAATCAATAGTCGTATTCGGTAATAAGTAATAATAAGTCATTATTCGGTAATAATAATATATTTTAATAGTTTTTCAGCTAAGGTAAATAAATATAATGCATATTATTAGTTTAAAATATATATTATACTAGTACAATTTTGAGGACCGGGAACAAGACAATCATAACATCGAGTACTTTCTAGCGCGCGGACCTCCTGGCCAACTGCTAGAGAGTTCCCGTTCCAGTCGCTCACTACCGTTCTTTTATTTTAGCGATCAAACGGTTAACTATTTACACAGTTGCCAGCCATCGTATTATATATTATTATTCAAGCACTAAGGTTTTTTTACATTAACATCTTTTATGATTTAAACGGCTATTAATGTCATTTTATATATTAAGCTGTATTAATTAATTAAATTAGAATTTAAATTTTTGTTAATTTTGAAAATTAAATATTATGAACTTGTAATAAATTTTATAACTGCGTAATATTTGTTAGACAAAATATAAAGATTTAACATATGTAAGAAATAATTATATTAATTACTAGCAAATGCCCTCGCTTCGCTTCGGAAAAACTATCTTATCCTTAACGGTTTTTCTCGTTCTGTGAATTAGAAATACATATATCAATTCAAAACTTTTTTATTTCTAGACGAATTGCAATGAAACAAAAGTACCTTACACTTAGAAATATCACTGGGGTTTTCTTGATCTGTTAATTAAAAATACATACATTAATTTAATAACTTTTTTATTAATGGACGGATTGAAATGGAACGAACTGTAAATATTAAGCGACGCTTACTGCAATACATTACTGAAAACCAGAACGAAATCGGTTTAGTAGTTTCTGAGATTGTTTTGATTTTTCCTGTTTTAATAAAGGCCCCTAAGAATATTTTTTTTCATATATCATTCATGTACAGAAATCGATCAATTAGAATTTTATTATTAGTATAATTAGATGAAAGTTCAGTAACATATTTATTATTTAAATACATTTATAAAATCGACTTAAGGGAACGATAATAAATAAAATTGAATATTATTTAGCTTTTTTTTTACGAAGAATAAGTTAATGCTTGACAAAAATCCCACCTGATGGTAAGTAGTGATGAAGTCTAAGTCTAAGATGTTGAACCCACTAACTTATAATATCCTATTCATTCTCCTCTAGAAGACTTCCACATTTTAGTGGGCATTTGGACAACTTATTGTAGTCCTTAGCAGTGCGCATAATGAATGAAGACACAAACTGCGTCGTCCGAGCAGATGGTACATTCACTAATTAAAGATGGATGGCTGCCGTATATCGAGTTGTTCGTTGGAGGAACGGTGATGGGGGAATTAACTCGAACAATTACTGTGCACACTCTTCCAAATGTACCCTATCGAAGACCAAGAGCCTGGCAACCCTGCGCCTTTGCTCAAGGCTTTTCAGATTGGTTTTAACCAGATCTGGGTCACCAATAAGCCTCTTTGCACGCCATTCCATCGAGTTCACCACAGATAAATGGCATTTGTCATCACCAGCCCAAATGTGACAACACTACTCCACACATGGTCGAACTTGACCTTTGTACAGGGTTAAAAGCTAATTTTATGTGAAGTACCACCGCACCTTCTCAAGAACCCCAAGTTTTCTTGCAGCCGCTTTAGCCTTGGATTCGATGAACTAACCTAAGTTGAGGTTTGAAAAAACTTCAACTCCCAACAATTGAAGTCGGTCATTGCATTCTAGGGATACATTTTAAAGAGTAGGAGCAAAGATGAACGGGCTCCTCTTGGCACTGAGCAGACACATCTGTGTTTTTGTGGCGTTGAATCTCACAACATTGGTATCGCCCCATTCGGACACACTACCCGAATGAGAGATTCATGCGTTCCATCTTAGCCTCTCTTTCGGTCTGTATTTCGTTTTACTGGCCCGAGCATTTGGCAGGTATCTCTCCACTACTGTGCTGTCATGTGCATACCCATAGATACCGGGTTAGAGCAGATCATTAATATGCAGCAGGCATAGAATAGCGGACGGAACAGACCCCTGAGGTACTCCAGTGTTGGTAGCCATCGATTGTGATGAACACGCATCGATGACAACTCGGAAATCCTTTTTCCAACCGATAAGGCCAGAACAAATACCATAAGCCATACACCAGCTAATAAATTAAGCAGCAATATTTTCCGTAATAAACTTCATATCTATTGTAAACTCTACAAGTTTCGACCAGAAGATCGGCTCTCGAATCGCATCTATATTCTATATTTTATATATCTATGGTTGAAATAGTACTATACTTTATTGATAGAGATACTCTGTGGCTGGTGTAAGGCCTGTTTTAGTAGTTTGTAAGTGAAAATCTGATGATCAAATTCATCAGTCAGTATTTTTCACCTGTTTGTGTAATAATGAAGCGAAATTGACAAAAATATAAATGATCGCGTTCTGTTTACATAGCTAAAAGAATTATCAACGATTATGGAAATAGATTGCTGTGAAATTAATAACAATACGCTATAGTAATGACATTGAAGAAAATTACAAAAATGTCAACAAAAACGCAAATATCTTCTGAATTAAGCGGTAAGTCTGTTCAATTGATTTTTCTTTAAGTAACAGTCAGAAAGATATAATTATTATGTCAATGTATCCTGGTTATTATCCAAGCAAATGAATGCGAATGTGCTTATTATCATTATTTGTTTCTAGAGAGCATCAGTAATGTTCTAGGGAAAAATGTGAAAATATTATATAAATCTTTAATTCGCATGGAATCAAGAGGAGATAAGGTTGATAACCGAGTTTTAGTAAGTAACTGATTTTATATTCATTAATGTGAAGAAGTAAAATAAAATTATATATCAATATTACATCTTATATAGGCACAATATTTTTATATCTATATAATATTTTTATCTTATATCTATATACATCTAATCAAATAAACATTTTAACAAGATGATTAGCTGACGTTCTGGGAGCAATTCTGGACAATAGTATGAGTCATATAGGTGTGTCTGCCTATTTTGGTGGGCTTTGTGCTTACTGATTGAGAGATGCTATTTGTCGTCTTGTTACATACACCTACACTGACATGTACCTTGAAATGGTAGGAGACCATTAGTGAACCGAATGAACAAATTCTACTTTGCAAAGCTTCTTATTATTTCCAAGATAAGGGTAAAACTGATTGATTCTTTAAGTTAGTTTATTTTGCATTTGTGTTTCAATTTAATAATGAATTATTGCACCTGTTTCAAATTAATTGTTGTCAAATAGTCAACTATCTCATTTTTTTTAATTTATTGCATTCTCTAATTTAGTTTTTGAATAAAATTTCAAGACACCAAATAATTTGATTTCAAAATCTACTTAACAATTTAATTCACATTTTATCATATTTAAAATTTAATTTAAAATGCAATGAGTAAAATAATAATGTCATTATAGATTAGTATGTTTAATGAAACCTTGTGTAAATTGATACCATAAACATGTGAGATTGTTAGTAAAACAGTTCATAGATAAAGCAAAAATCACAATGATATGAACTGATAAATGAAACATTAATATTATAATTAATATAATATGTTTTATTTTGTATTCCATGCATTTATTAATCAGGAGTTAATGTTTCAAATTAACTTTGTCAAAGTTACAATTTGGTTTAATTTTCTGTTTGTCCTCTATGAACTAGTATGGGTGCCAACATTTGTTTTTGTTATTACTACCTTCTATGTTATATTTATGGTTATGCTTGCTTTTTATACTTGCCTGCTGCACTTGCTGCAGTGTTTAATAAACCTACATGTAATTGTCATATTGTTATCAAATAATATCAGTTATATCATAAATTTCAGGTTGTCACATCATATAGAATTTATATTACTACTACAAAAGTTCCCACCAGAGTAAGTATACCTTGTATATATAAGTCTTAAATCATCTTTAAAAATAAATTTCTTAAGGGACTAACACATTATGTATGTATTTTACATGTTATTTGTGTAAATTAAAAGAAATAATAATGGTTGTATAATAACCAAAAATTATCAGTTTATTTTCACCTCATATGAATCAAAGTGTTACAACCCTATAATCAAAATAGTTTCTTACATACAGATAGATACTTATTTATACTATTAGGAACACCTTATCAATTAAATCTTTCTCAAGCTTGCTATATTCCTAAAGCAAAACATTGACAAATGGTATCAAGTAATCATTTTGTTATACCATCCATATGTGTGGAATATTGTAATTAAGCCTTTTCCATCACTGAAAACAATCTTTACCTAACAACCTCAAAGAACAAGAATATAAATAAGCAGTTGATAAAAAAATATTGTTCATGTAATATAGAATTAATAGTTGTATACAAAATTAAACAAATTTGTTTTTACCAGATTGACAATGGATTTCACCTAATGGAAATAGAAGCACTGGAAAGCAAAAAAGCTAATCATCTCTCAATAACGCTTATCCACGAACATAAGCCAGTTTCTATTCTAATTGGTAAGTCATTGATTATGGTCATTGTTTGTAAATCTATTCATTTGGTTGAGTAGCAACATTGACACTAAACAATTGATACTTAATTTGCAATTTATCCTTGTATTGCTCAAAACTCATGCAATAGTGACACAGTTTCCTCTTTATCTTCATTGAATAAAGAGGAAAGTGTACAGAGCAAAAAATGTTTCTCAATCTTCAAGTGATATAATATCATAATTATTTTTGATTTGCTTATTTTTTTGTCTTTTTCAATAGCCAATAGGGAATGTGTTGTTAAATTTTCTTTTCTATAAATTTACTTGAAAATAAAATATACTTATAATGCATATAAGTAATGTGAGTGAATTGACACTTTGATAATTACATTCATACTAACATTTTTTTTTTACTAATGGACAAATAATCTGTGTGAAACTAATAGATTAATTTCCGACTAGGTCATACAACTCACAAAAAGTGATGTGTTATGTTATTTTTAGTCTTGGAAATTGATCAATATGTACATGAATAAAAATCATGAAGATCGAAAATTATTTTAAGTAGCTCACATAAATAATATAATAATAAAAATAGAAAAGTCACAAACTTGGAGTGAAATTGCCTGCCTAATCATTATGATAGAGACTTATGATGTATAAGATCTTTATACCAAAAAAAAGGTGTATATAAATAAAAACCTGAGCACGGACCGCACAACCCATGATAAGTATAAATACATAGTTCAAATGGATTAATTATTTAGATACTCTAGTCTAGTAGACAACTACAGAATTATTAAGCTTATGTCCTATGGTTTATTATTATGGATTATGTCTTACATTGTTGTAAGGATCTTAAGTATGACTTCAAAGTCACTTTCACAGAGATCAGACATCTTGTGCCTTATCCTTATTATTCCCAAAAAAAAATATTTTCCTAATCACAAGATCTCGTATTATTGCCACCAAGGAGTTGGAATAGGTTCTATGCATCCAGCGAGTTTGTGGAATTCATTGTTGCATTCAAACTTAAACAATGTACTTGTTTAAAAAAAGAGTTGTAGGACATTACTGTACTTTACCTATTCTTGTTATTATTAGACTATATACAATACTATATTTTGAACAACGTGCACTCTAAATTGGTGTATTTACATTGATTTTCCATGCCTAAGTCTACCGCTCATCTATATTAATGTTCTACAGAAAGCGTACGAATATTTTGAGTATTAGAAAGATGGACATGCAATAATCTCAAAATCTAAAATAAAATAACAATGAGGATTTGATTTTATAGTGTTCATTAATGTAAAAATAAAATTTTCCGATGCGAAGGTAGGTTGTGTTAATAGTGAAAAGTGTTATTATAATTTACAAAATTTGATAAGTAGTAAAATGAAAACAATTTAAATATATCCATTACTTTGATGCAGATACATTGTTATGATAATGTAGTACAAAATGTTAATTGAAATGCAATTTCAATTTAATGTTCCGTTGTGATTATCAACTGCCCGGTTCAACCACTTTAACTACTCGACATTCATTAGACCGGCGAGGGTCTTCAGAGGTCATCTGAAGTGTCACTCATATTTATTGGTCATGACACGGCCCGCATTGTCCATTCGTTGATTTGATCGACCCACTTCCAGTCATTGTCAATTATAGTCGGCGGCGAATTATATTTCAGGCGAGGAAGGATCATCCGAAGGCGTTATGAATGCGATGTACGCGCTGGTTGCGGCGTTTGATGACTTGTTTCCTAATGTAGCCATGGAGGACATAGTATCCAAGGTCCGTTAACTAACAATACGATGTATTCAAGTGCACGTCATACGTCAATTAATTCTCCACGCTTTGTTAATTGACGGTTTAACCCTGAGAGTAATTTTGTTTGGTTAATAAGTTTAATAAGTTCGTTAGCACCACTCCATTTTTTATCGCAATTAAATGCTGTTCATACAGATAAATGTTTTAGTTTATTTGAGCGTGACCTAATTTTCTAATTTCAGGTGAATTTGCCATTCCAATTGCAGCCGGTTAGCGGTACGCGGAAACATTCCACTTGCGGTGACTTTTCTAACCAGTATGCCGCGATGTGTGATTTGTGTCAGAGCCCTTTTAGGTGAGCAATATGCGAAATTTGTGTTAATTACCATTAATAATATTTATTGCAATTATGGAAATATTGAATCGTTTGAATTTATTGTATTAACTTTTACAGACCTGAAGTTGCGTGGGATATCGACACGATCTATTTAGCGCACGATATCAGAATGTTACATTTGAAAGACTTCGACCATCTCGATCAAAGGTGATTTTTTTAAGTCAATTTTATCGCTTTGTTATAACTAGCATTTTGTTGTAATAACATCGGAACGCGACTTCTGCATATTTGTTTTCCGGCAACAATTACCCAATACCTACGTTTACATTACAACACACTTTTATGCTACGTGTCAGTTTTAAATTTCACTCCTGACAGTTAATTGTACTATTGTAATAACAAAATGCTTGAGTTGAGAATATTTAGTGTCGTCAACTTTTTCATGATCTGATCACTTTCTGTACTTGAACGATATATGAGAAAAAACATTATTAGGGTCCTTTATTGACGCAATAGAAATCAAAACAGTAGTTGTTAGAATTTTGGTCTGTTTGTCTGTGCGTTTTTTCCCGCTACTCTCAGAAACGGCTTAACCGATTTCGTTCTGGTTTTCACTAATGTTTTGCAGTTAACGTCACTTAATACTTAGTTTTTTTCATTGCAATCCATCCATAAATAAAAAAAGTTATAAATTAATTCAAAATAATGTAAGGTGTAGTTTTTATGAAACGAAGCGAGGTCAGTTTTCAACAACAATATAAGTAACAAATACAACCTAATAGTCAACAATAATCTTAATTGCCTTTTGCCCAATACAAACTGGCTTGTTTGCGGACATCGATGCCGACTAATTCGGTAACATATTTGCAATTAACACGCGATAAAAAAAATCTATATGTGATTTGTTAACTCGATACACTTCACTACATTTACAAGTGAACGGTCTTTGTACAATCTGATTATATTGCGTGCACTACAACCAAAGTACATACACTGGTACAATACGTAGTATTTCAGTGTTGGGAACTATACTTTATGAACATGGGACGTATCACCATGGAGAAGTCAAGGTATTAGAAGAAAATAACAGTTATCTAATTATTATGAGCATTTTTGTCAGTTCCCAAGCAAAAACACAATAAATAACTATCGGATTCTTTTTGTGAGACTAATAAAAAAAGTTGTATGTTTTGTCCAGGGATCTGATTCCATTGCTGATTGCGTTACAACACAACACATGGTTCACCGGTGTGTGCGGGGATGGCGTGCGGGCGGGGGGCGAGGCATGGGAGGCGCTGTCCCGCGTGCTGCGGTGCGCCGCTCCGCCGCCGCAGCGGCTCAGCTGGCGCGGCGCGGCCTTGCGGCACGACCATGCGGCGCGACTCGGACACGCGCTCGCGAGGGCGAGAACGCCACCTGCTATGCACACTATAGATTTTTCGCAGAACCACATCGAGGATAAAGGTGTGAATTGAAACTTCCATTCCGAGCTCGCCACACCCCTCGTTGTTATTTACAAATATCGTATAATTCCAGGTGCAATCAGCATATTAACAGGACTCGCAAACAACCCCGACGGGCTGAGGCACGTCGCGCTCTCTCAATGCGGCCTGACTGGGAAGACCGTGTCGCACTTGGCCGCCATGCTCAACGACAATCCAGCGCACCTCTCCACGCTCGTGCACCTCGACCTCTCGCACAACAACCTCAAGGATGACGTGCACGTGAGTGTTCGTTTACTTGCTTTTTCATAAGAATAGACTAAATAATTAATTGAGGAACAATACTGTAATGGCCCTTTTGTCCTATTTTGTACCCAATGTTCCTAATTAGTAATATTTTTTATTTCAGAATTTATACAATTTCCTCGCTCAACCCAACGTACTGACGCATTTAAACTTGACAAATACGGAGACTACCTTAGAAAATGTAAGTAAACTAACTAACTACTAATTAATAACAGTTATTATATATTAAAATGTAAATAAATTGATTTTGTTTATATTTTTTTCATATTGTATATATAGTCAATTTACCGTGGCCGTCGACCTCCACAATCGGTACCAAATGGGTCACGGGACGTGTGGTACGGTCGTATCTATTAAACATCTTGGTACCGTCGTCGTTAATGTGTTAATCTAAATTTAGCACATTGTTAAGTTCATGAAGTAACACACACTATATTGTGTAGTTGCGCGTGTATAGTTTTAAATTTAAAAAAATAAATATACATTAATTACTAGTACAAACCGGTATTTAAAAAATACATTGATTCATCACAAGAAAGTAATTTATTCAAAGTATTTATTTATTAAAAAATATAAACGGTATGTAAATAAACATTAAATGATATTTAACTATGACATACTCGCTCGCACTGAATAGCGGATGTCACGCACACCAATGAAGCGAGAGTGAACATTTACCTGTCACCTATGTCTGTCTGTCCCGGAAGGGAGTCAACCTGGGGCCGTCGCTCGGCGGCAGGGTCATTGCTAACTGAGCTATGGGATCGTCATACGGTTCCCTTTTATTGCGTTATTTATATGATGATACAATCTACAATGGAGAAATACGCAGCATGCATTCAGCTATAAGAAGACAGGATCGCGACCAATGCTGTCGATTAAAACCAATAATGGTCGGGGTGGAACGAAACTGTAACTGTCAAATTTGTAACTGTCAATTTAGGAATCGATGACTTTGTAAACAATTTGTTTATTAGTTGATAGCGGCTGATCGTATCTTATATATGAATATTTCTTTATACTTTATATATGAATACCTTTACAACAAAATCTTCCAAATTCAATTAAGACGTTAACAATATAATCTCGTACGCGCTGAAGATGGGCTCGAATACATTAATATCTATATCTATATACTTTTTTTTTCTTTATAAACCTCCTACACCTTTATTATTAACAGGAAAAAAATAAATAGCTTGATTTAATCGTATTTTTTTAGAATACAACGCCGAAATTTAATAATATTTAGTCGCCTTAGTGTTGAGGGTTCGTTATTCAACAAAATGACATATGTTATGGCGCTTTCGAGTTTACTCGTTATTTTGAACATATCAACATGTTCACGCCATACACGGATATGTAATATAAATTATTACGTAGGTACTAGATATTTTAAAAATAAGTGAAGGTTGGATGACTCTGTTGCGTCGCGACGCAGATGTGGGGCGCGTTGCTGCGTGGGTGCGCGGCGCGGCTGCGCGCGTTGTTGGTGGCGCGCAACCCGTGGGCGGCAGCGCGACGTCCGCGCGACCCGCCGCCTTCCTTCCGACAATTCTTCACCGCCGCGCTGGCGATCACCGACCTCGACTTCTCCTACTGCAAGATGCCCCCCGACGCCCTCAAGTATGTTTTGCAAAATTCTAGGCATGTATGCTTACACACGTTTGTGTTTTCAGCTTATAATCAAAGATATAAGAAATTATTTACAAATTAGAAATTTGATTCAGTTAATTTTATTTATGCCTTTGTTTAAAATACGTATTTATTTATCTACATATGAAATTAATAATTTGTTGTATTAAAACTAAGAAACATAATTAGGAATTAAAGATGTGTGAACATAGTAATACATTTTAATGATATTAATATTATTGTAAAATAAATAATATAAATTATTACGAACATGAATAATGCAAGAAAAAACAAACATAACTCGAAAATTTTTAATTTTTAATAAATAATATATTTATCTTTTTTCGATATATTGTTTTCTTATATTGCTAGCTAACCATTGTAATGTTTGTTATCTCGTAAAGTATTAAATAAATACATATGAATGGTACTCGTGTCTCCCCAGGAGTCTATTGCTGGGCCTGGCGTGCAACGAGAGCGCAGCGGGCGTCAAGCTGAGCCTGGCGGGCGCGCTCGCGTCCTCTCAGGCGGCGCACGTGCTCGAGTCGTGCGTACACGGCGTGCGTTGTCTGAACTCGCTCGACCTCTCCGACAACAGTGAGCATACCACACGTTATTATTGTGTAGATGTTGTCTATATATTAATACGCGAAGAGAAAAATATGAGCTCCTCTCTTTGTTAACCGATAAACTTTTTTTTTAATTATTTTATTGTTCTTTTGTCGGGCTTTCAGTATGATCAACAAGAATATTGAAAAAAATTTTTTTTAACGAAATAATATAGACAACATTCTATCCTGTCTGTCAAACGATATTCTTTTTTTTCTGTTTTGTTTGGTGGCTATTGACAAGCTTTAGTGTTACTCACAAAAAAAAATGAAAACAAAATGTTATTTAATGATTATGTTCAATTTCGACCACCGGGAGAACACTAGTTAAACAATAAAATAGGTGCTTAATATTCAATACTTACACATCAAACAGAAGTGTGATTAATGACAAATACACTTTTTTAAGGTATGGAATTGGAGTTATCTGGAATAGTGAGAGCGATAGGGAAGAATCATTCTATTACTCACCTGTCATTGAGTAAGCTGTCGGGAAAGAGGGCGTACGCACCACCGTTAATACAGGTCAGATACCATGATCATACCTATTCATCCACCTGATGTATTTGTTTATATGGGTTTGAAGCTTGTCCGAACCTTGAATTTTGAAGTTATTTACATATTAAGATACAATTGGGTTAAAATACAAAATAATGATGTTAATTCATATTGTTATTATATAAATGATAAGTCGACTTTACTACTCTTGGTCTACTTCGCCTAATATATTGAGATGGTAAAATCTGCATTGAGTTTACTAAGTCATTTAAAAGTATTAACAACAGCATTAGACTAAGAAAAACATTGCTTGTAGTGATAATATTTGTATATTAAATAACATAAAGAAATGTAAACAGTAATGTTGCAGAGTTAAGTAATATGTACATTTGTTATTCACAGGCATTAGTTCACGTACTACAGGAACCGGACACGGCTTTAACTTCTTTAGATCTTAGTGACTGTAAACTTAAGGTATGTTCATTTTTATTGGAATCATTTTAAATTGTATTCTAATAAATAACTATGAAGTCGTTACTGACAACACAAACATCAATTTGATTTTACAAGTAAAGACTGGTATATTTTTTATTTATAGTGTGAAAGGCCAGTTAACGAGCATCTCAATATAGTATATGGCCACTGTTGTCTATGGACTAGATCAACGATAGAGGTTGCCCGTCGTTACAACCCTGATTCTGGTGCATAACTTACCTGTTTGTTGCGGAATCCCATGAGGCAAAGATTTTTAATATGTCTGCCGGAATGCGATAGACTAAGGATTTTCGTGCGGTTATTACCATTGTTAATACAAGCTATTATTTTCAGTAGATAATGTGATTCATGTGGTACCTATAACTTCGTTAAAGTGCGAGTGAACGTAATGTAAGGTCGAGTTACGTGGTGATATGAAAGTAGCAAACGGCATAGTCCGTCGCTGGTTACATGCGGATTGGCAGGTTTCACACACCTTTGAGAACATCACGGAGAGCTCTCCCGTGTGCAGGTCTCCGCACCGTGTTTTTAATACGCACATCTTTCGAAACTTGAAGCGTGTGCAGCATTCGAACTCGAGTCTCCTTCGCGGGTGACCGACGTTCGAACCACTAGGCTACCACTACCACAATCGACACTACATCTGAGTGTGGCATACCAGGCGGATTTGTACGGCTTGCTCAACGCGTTGGGCGGTGCGCGACGGTTGCGCACGTTGGACGTGGGCGGGAACCTCGCGGGGGACGCGGGCGCGCGGTTACTGGCCAAGGCGCTGCAGTGCAACTGCACTTTGCACACCCTCTACATTGATAGGAATGCGTTCAGTTTACAAGGTGAGTGTAATTGTATGTGTTACGATAGCTTGTTGGAAAGATGTAGACATATATGAAATTTATCTGTCATATAAGTGTCCACCCCGATCGGGACTAGAATCCAGGACCACGAGGTAAATAATTGTGAAGAATCCAATATTTAGCAACATTGAGGTGTGTTGTCGGAGGACTTTCCCGAGAGTTTTAGATACTGTGCAATTGACAGTTATACCTACTTGGTATAATTTAAAATCATGGATATGAATGTCTATTTCATATACGTCTTAGCATTAGGTCTGCAATAGTGTTGCTTGTTTGAATTAAGAAGCTCAGTTTGATTGGTTATATTGCAAGCAATTATATTTTGCTTCAACATATACTATAATTGCGGTTGCCAAGATAATTATTACGAGGTCACAAGATTACACTGTCACGTAGATTTTTCGAATGAAGTTGGCGGTTTTTTTTTTTTGCGCCCAGACAAATGAAAAAGGGCTACCCTCCGGAGATGCGCGGGAGGGGGG
>DWPT01004398.1:0-13286 GCA_018251895.1 Agathymus mariae mariae
GTCACGGTTGTATGCGCGAGCGATCCCGTGGCGCTCCACTAAGACGATGAGGATCCCGCTGGGTTTTAGTGGGTATTCTGGCACCTTCCGGCGTGCCAGTGAGTCCCACATACCCGCCGCCTCTCCGCGGCGGGATGCGTAAATGCATTTCCCAGCGAGAAAAAAAAAAAAGAGGTCGTGGTCCCATTGAGGTGTTTATAACATGCTTGACAATCCGTTGATTCGTCTCGAATTGCTACTTTCCTGGTGCATTCCTGGTGCAGTAAACGGAGATGTTTAAAGCAAACTTGACCTAGACTGACAATGCATAGATGATCCACCGCAAGGTCTCGTGCCGAGTTGAGCCCCTTACACGCCGTCTTATTTACATAATTATATCTTAAATGGATAATTAAAATAAAATGCTAATAAATATAAAACTAATATGTTTATATCATAAGCAAATCATGTTTAATTCACTTTTATATTATTTGGGTGATACACTTACGAAGTTTCACATGATTATGGACGAGAGTGAATATTGATTTGTCCTAGTGCACACTCAAATACGCCTGCAGTAATTAGAAATTGATTGGCTTCTAATAATTGCAATATTCTGATTACTACGTGTTCAGGATATGCTCGTAAATGTTTATACATAAAAGGGCGAATACATTGATTTATTTAATATCATATGGAATTGAAATTTTGGGCAGTGATCCTTTCAATTACCTTGCCAAGAGTTGCTCCAAGTTTTTTAACATGCGGAACCGGATATGTATTCAGTTCAATGTGGTGGTGTATGCTCTTGACCTCTTCAACTACGAGAGTCCCATGCCGTTAACGGCGTCGTCTGATTCCCTTTACTTTTATACCTTGGCAAGAAAATCTTCGTTCCTTTTTTCCGTTTTCTAAAATATTGAAAAATGACAGATAAAATGATGGTAAAAACTGCAACATTTTTTTTCATTCTCATAGCCTATTTGCCGGGCTCGTGGTACATCGCGTTATATGAAGATTATTGATCACAGTTCACCACACAGGACAAGTGCGAATTGGCAAACTGTGTACATCTTTGAATACATTGTGAAGGACTCTCGGACATGTGGGTTTCCCCAAGATGTTCTTCTTCATCAAAATAAATAATAATGTAGTAGTTAGGTATTCACATGCTGTTATATGTTAGATACTCGCATACTTTGTAGCTATAAAAATATTGCCTTGTTAAACGTCTTTCATAATTTCCTGTACCTTTTATCCAGTTACTTTGTAATTTCTTTATCTATTTTCTTATGATGAATGTTTTGTTATTGTTGTCAAATTTTTGGTAAATGTCTTAAATAATTTCATCGTAGTTACTTTTATTTTGAATAAGTACGATTTTGTTCGATATAATAACATAATAACAAGATTTATTACACCGACAAGAAATTTAAATGAACTGAAAACTGAATTTCGTCAACGTACACTCCACTTAACGAGGTCTTCGTGTGCTGAACATCGGAGACAGGCCGCCCGTGTGCCCTAACGCACGCTCCAGTCGCCGGGGTCTGCGCGCGTTGTAGGCCGGAGACTCCGATCGTATCGAGCGATCTTAACGCACGCTCCTGTCTACGAAGCCTCCGCACGCTACATGCCGTAAAAGCGACGAATATAGCTATAGGCTAAAAGCTACTTATGAAGTGACTTTTACGTATTTTATGCTATTGGCTCCTTTATATTACTGGAACTTATTTTTTGTAACCGCCAGGAATGCATAATTTCCAATAAGCAAATTGTATTGAATAATTTGACATAACTGGCATCGAACACTGCTTCATTGCTATTTCGTTTAAAAGGACAATGCTCTTACATATAACAGATCAAAATAGCGACTGTTTCATGTATTTAATATGAGTAGATATAATATCCAACGTAAATGACCCATTTCTAATTTAGTCAAATTTGTGATATTATTCATATTTTTTTAAACACTGAGATTATTTTTCTTTACTGGCATAAGCTCAAGTTTTCTTTGACACATCTTTCTGTTTGATTTGAATATTGTTTGGTTCACTGACCAACAGTAAATTATCAACAAAAGAGATATTATAATACAGGTATCTCTGCCCGAGCCCCTATTCTATCTTTTTGTATTCCAGTCTACGGTTCAGTACACAAAGGGAAAAGAATATGATAAACATAGCAGGGAATTAAATATTACGTAGTAGAGGTGCAAAATTTGCTAGCTTTTAAAATAACCTGAAAACTTATTTCCTTTTTGAAAAGGAAAGCCAAGATTTTGATGTTTTTTCGAACCCGTCATTTCAGCTTCTCGGCAATATAATAGAATAGTTAGTGACAGGAAAATAAAAAAAGTTATATCTACATATTATTCTAATAACAATTCAACGTACTTTAGCGCTATCCTCTACCTTCCGACGAATATCTGCTTCATTATGGAATTCACAAAGTATCATAAAACTCGGTCCTAAATACAGGTTTAAATAGAACAACGTCACTGGATAGTTCTTGTACACCTGCGGCAAAATCCTCCTGATACGCACAAGAACATGTATAGGAAGCTGTTGATAAGAATATTGCACATTAATCTTTATTCTACCGAATTTAGTTTACTTTTGGCACTCTATTTCCAGACGACAATGTGGTTAAACACCGGAAAATATACAAAGATATAAAATACCATATAGATCAATATGTATGAGAACCGAGTGTGCGGTATATCCCCACCACGTGTCGCTACACACATTTATGCGAATCAAAAAATGCAATAGATATAAAGTCTCACAGATCAGTAAGTCACTGCGCGGTGCTCAACCAAATAAACACTCTATTACTTAAATCATAACGTTCTTTTAACGTAAAACATTATGTGTCGCTGTGCCGTGGAAAACTATTTATTGTAGTTATACGCAAGTGATTGCTTAAAATGTTAAATTGTCGATTATTTTTACGTAGGTATTTGAGAATGATATAAAAGACATCTATTTGTTTATACACCTATTTTTTTATTGTAGTTAACTTCCATTTTTAAATCGCTCGATCATATACTGCCTGCGATTTTAGGAGTAAATGCTAACTCAAATTACTTCGTATCGATTCACCGGTCTCATGTTGTCGAGAATAAATCACTTTATCAAGCTTTCTCGTGTTTATAACAGTTTCAAACGTCACAATATTAAAATCAGAAATAACTCATCGAAGATGCGGAATCAATTATTACATTGGATACCCGACAGTTTGGATACATTATGATTCATTTGAAGTTCCCAAGGCGAGCAGCGCCATCAGGCTAACTGCCAAATCTAGGCTACACAATATTATAACAATATTACTATACCATGAGTGGAATTTTTCCCCACCATCAAGATTTATACCGCCACAGCTCTAAGGAAGTTCTACTGCGATGAGATTCTCGAATCTCATAGACTCAAATTGCTACAGATGTCGTGGTGGGACCATTACAGTGATAAAAGTATTGTGACATATCAGGTTACAAGAGTTCGTGAAAACGCCAAATTAGTTCCGCAGAGATTTTATTGCACTTCAATAGTCGCAATCGCACTTGTTGATTGTAGATATTTCGCTTCGTAGGAAGTAAACTCTTCGCTTCGTATTTGAGATCCGAGTGAACTGAGGGCGATCCTGCCCGCTATTTATATCGATTTTCGGGCCTTCCAGAATTTTCTATGAATTCGCGTTAAGTCAGTAACCGTAAAATCGACCGGAATAAATACGACTAGGGAATCCGATTCCGCATTAGAATCACGATCATGCGGGACTTTTTTTTATGGTAATAGCCGATAAACGAGCAGACGAGCCACCTGATGATAACTGGTCACCCATGGACATCAGCAAGACCAAAGGTATCACTGATGCGTTGTCGGCCAGGAAATGAGAAGAAGGTAAAAAAGTAGGTCATCAATCCCGCGGGTCCCACTGGATAGACATTTTTTAATAATATTTTTTCGTTTATGAAGTAATTTCAAAATAAAATGAAGCAAAGACAAGTAAATTACTTATAATTATTATTTTTAAGTAAAGAAATACACTTCATTAATAATTAAATCTATGGTAATACTCATTACTAATAATAAATTGAATGTAAAGATATCTTAAACGTTTACATAATCAGATATACTTGAGTAACAATACTTAATAATATAACGAAATTTTGAATCATTAGCCAACTTGAATTAAGCTATCCGGTAGGCCGCAACGACCTTCAAAAACTGAGCGACAAGAGGAAGACGGTTTCGTTGAAGGACAGAGGAAGCGCGTCCGACGAGCCAGGGGGAATCTCCATGGAAGCGCAATAACATTCTGTGACGTCGTATGCGAGCCGAGCCGCAGAGTACGAGTGTGTATCTGTGCATCTGCACCACACCCTCGTGGAGCAGGATGTGGCAGATTACATACGGAATAAACCGAAGTTCCCTTGGGTTTGCAGCGTGTAAGGTTTCTGGAGTCACGCCATAACGAAGGTTTTAAAGCTTTCGTAGTCCGATTCCCGAATTGTATGCTGGAGATCGTGATGAAGGAGGGCTTCTGGCCGCAGAGCGTGGTGTTCCGCCAGTTTCGAAGACGTTTTCCCCCAAGCAACGCCCCCAAAAACACCGGGTAATAGTGTTTCTTAGTGTTAAGTTATAATTATTTTTTTCAATCTCGCTAACTTGTGAGATCCCGCATGACCAATCCCGCATCTCTGATCCCGCATAAAAGGTGCGGAATCCCGCGTTTGCGAGATTGGATTCCCTCAATACGACCGTGCATGCGACATTCGCCCTTTAGTCCTCTGTATAAGGGCGAGACCACCTGATGTTCTTGGGGTAGATCATTTCACTATCTGGTTTTGTTCATGGACGCTGTGGTTCTCTGCCGTCCCTTCGAGAACCTTCGTAAAGTATCATTATTTTATTAACCATAATAAGATGGCAGTTGTACTTCAGCCGTTACGTTATATTTTGACGTACGATTGGGAATATTCCAAGAGTGGTATTCATGTTAAGGAAAAAAAAAATATTTTATTGAAGTCTACAACCATCTCACAGTTTTACTTGGCGAAGTCGAGGTGACTAGAAAAAATGTAGGATAGTGTCGAAAACTTAAACTTACTTAAATGAGTAAGGTGGGAGGAGAGTGCGACAGCATGGGGTGTGGGGGCAAGTTGTTTTGCTTATTGGAAACAGAGAGGAATAGCTGATGAGAATGGAGGCAAAGTGGTATAGTGAGTAGAAAGTAGAATTTTATTTTAATCATCAAATGTAATATAATAATAGAAAGTAAACAAAGATAGCAATCGTAACCCTGTGAGGTAACTTCCCTCTTGTCTTACCTTAGATTCGTTATATGGATCTGCATATTTAATAGCAGTAAAATTGTTTTCTTACATTTTTCGTTTCTTTACCCACTGCCACTCATGTATGTGACAGCTATATTTCTTGGAGAATAAATTTCTTTAGACACTCGTCTATATAAACTAAAGAAATATCACTTCGTGGGCGTGTGTTATATTATCCATTTATCTAAACTAAGTATTGTGTTTTAATTTTTATTCATCTACAATGTTCTTGTAGACAAGACCTCGTACTATTTTACAATATTACAGATAAAATATACACTACAGCAACACGCACTGAGCGGCTGATAAATAAATGTACGAGTACATACTAGCCTAGTATATTCGATTCTCTTTATTTCTTTTCAACTATCGTGAAGTATTTATTGTACTGGTCATCAGTACACCCTGAAACGTTTACAAACGATTGGCGAGGTGAGTCACGAGTGTGTACCTGAACTAATGTTTTTATTAGCGTTATTCAACTGATAAACAATCTGCCGTCATGCCGTCCAGACGCCTTTGGCTCAACGTACGTTAGGCAAACTACATACGAGGCGTTTAATGCTTCTAATGCCACATTGTAAAATTTAACGATTTAAATTTAACGATTTCATCGATGATTTTACAAAATCTGCTATATATTAACTATAAAAGTTAATAATGATCTTGTACATTATTAAAATCATATACTCAGTTCATTTATATTAAATAAAATGTCAGGGTCAATGACTTATAACAGGTGTTACGTCTATGAGTCTTTTTTTCGTGTGTTCTTCCTCAACACCCATGGTTGGGATTACGGGTACGTTCTCGCATTCTTTCGCGATCCCGACAGCTTCTAATCCCTTTAGAGCAACCGTCCCACGGCTGGGATAGAACTAGAGTTTCCCCATACGAATAACAGTAAAAGGCGCGAGGGAACACCACCACGCCACCACAAGGCCATATGGTACTGACGACAGACACCTCCGTGTCTGTCGTCTAGGCTTTCATTTATGGCGGAGGAAGGAAGACCTGGCACGCCCTTTTCCTCTTTGCAGCTTACTTCTGCAACATTACTTCTTCGCAGAAGGAAACACTAGTTTCCCAAGGCATCTCGCTTTGAACCATACATCTGATTATGCTCAAAAACGTGATGTCATCTCCCATTGCTGCGACGAGTCCATGTCGCCCACTCATCTAAGCTGAGCATTGTAGCAATGTGTGTTACGCAGCTGCAATGGTGACACTTGCTAATTGGTTCCCTTCCGGCTATCCGAAACAAGTACTTTCCCAAACATCCATTTTTTTTAATGTTTGTGGTGCACTTTACTAAACAACAGACTAGACAATGGAGCCCAGTCCCTCCTGATGTAGGTTGCTAGAATTTGCATCACCGAGTTTAATTCCACTATATTTTTACCTGCCTGGATAAATACTATTCTCCTAGCAATGATAGCTTTGATGTTATAAATGGACTACAGTGACCACTTGAAATCATATGGTTGCTGTATTAATTTGTCAGCGTTGATAAAAAACGCTTACCATTTATTAGTGTCAGTGTCTGGACCAATACGTGAGCCAGCTTTAAACACAAATTAAACATTTTTAGCAATACAAACTTGACTAGAAGCACAGATAAACAAACCGCTAACACGCAACGTCTGTAGCGACTGTGTCTGGCAACACTACGATACAACGTACGTTCTACACTTATCAATTCTTGGAAGTAAAACATCAATACACAATCGAGCTACCTATTGATTTAATACAAATCGTAAATTCAATTGTGTATTTAAACAGCAGCATCACTATCGATACGCATTAATGTTGTTGTGTTGTTGAATATTTCATTTTATGCTATAGCGAGTTTGATTTTATCTGCCGCGGAGTAGAATTTCTTGCAGTTAACCTGTGGACTCAATAAGCTTGGTTGTAATCCTGCCTTCTGAACACAGGTGTTTTCTGGGCGACGGTTCACTTAGATTCGAGTCCCAGCCGGATAAAATGTTAGTAAATTTTCAGAATAAAAATAATTACAATGTTATTAATCAATTCAAGGTATTTTAACTTTGCAGGATGTAAAACCGAACAAAAAGACGGTTTTACAGTTTATTCATGATAATCAAACTTAATTAGGGTTGTATTTTGAATACCCCATATACTTGTCATTAATTCTTTTCGTTTCACCATTGCCTATATAAGTTTCCGCTAATCATTTTTATTGATTTTTTTATCTGTAATTTACTACGGCATTCTGCATATAATACCTACACCTACTTTCCAAAATAAATTTTTATAGCATAAGTAATCTAAAATGAAACACCATAACTACGAGCTCAATTAGTTTAAAAAGCAATTCTGTAAAAAATTGGCTTCCATCGCACCGAAACAAACGGGATTTTCCTTGTCATAAAAATAGCCATCGTTTATTCATAATTTTAACGAATAACAGAGTAACGAATAACATTGTTATGACGTAAATTTGACCTAATAAATACATACTGACCTAAATGACATAAACAAATATCGTGCAACAGCATGGAGGTATCATCAAGAACAATAGAATATTGTAACGTGCAGTTTCAATGCAATCATGCAATATACAATCATGTAAAAAGTTATGAGTTACAGAATGACCTCTTTGTTTACGAGTAATCTTTAAAACTGCTAGATTTTGTAACAACCAATTTAACCCAGGGATACGTACCACTTACATATGTGGGGCGTAATGCTATGAATAACTTATCATTATTATTTAGTATAGACCTGCTCCGAGTTCGCATGTATGCAATTTACTAATAAACAAAATTTGAAATGCACTTAGCAATTTTATTTTATTCTTCTATTTATTTTATTATTCTATCTCCCATAGTTGGTCAGTCAGATCATCCAGAAGGGCTTCATCCAACTGATTCTATCATTGAATAAAACTGTCAAACTGAACGTCGAATAATTAAGATTGTAAAAAATATCCAACCAATTTGTTGACTTTCCTGGTGGATTTTATTTCATACAAACATTGTTCTGATAATCTGAAGCATACAAAAAATATCAGTCATATGGATACAGGTGTTATCAAATGATCTTTCATACATCGGTCGTTGCCTTCGGTCGCGCGCGGCCTGTGCGTGGTAAATGCGAGGCTCGTAGATACCCTCTATACCCAGGCAGTTACTCAAGGGGGTCAAGCGGTTCAGCGGGATATTGGGCCTTTGATTGCTTGGCGGCAATTGATTTTTATTTATATAGCTTCGGAAATAACCAGCCAACGATTAAACGGGTTACTGAATGGTAACTGGTCACTGACATCCATAAACATGTGTAACGAAGGAGTCCCCACCATCTATTGTCGGGAATGAAGCAAATGAGGGCTGAGCTTGTATTGACTCGCTCTCTAATACAACAACACAATTCACAGCTGAGTTTAGAAAAAGAGTGATAACTTTCTTACGCAAGTATTGTCGAAATCAATTTGGATGGTAGAGAGCCAACGGAACTGTAACGAAAGACAATTCTAAACTCTCAAAGTTATTTATGAATTATAAATTAAATATTTGCTGTCGTGAAAGAAAATATGATGAGGAAACTCGCTTAAAAACACACTGTCAATCTGTTTATTCCCTTCTGCTCCCCTCTATGTCCAACAATTGGTAAGTTATCGATTCTATTGAGTTATCTATCGGTAAACAATAACTGAACCAAATAATGGGCAAATCTATGATGGGCTTATCCTAGCATACTTCCGTACGCGAGATAGACAAATAGACGCTGCGATCTAAAGGTACGAGTACATACTACGAGTATATCGTATATATCGGGCTTTTGGCCGCCCTCCAACAAACAATCACGCGTAATGTATTTAAGTACACAAACACGGATTAAATTTACTGTAGCCCATCCAGACTCGCTTTTTAAGCTCTTATTTCGTTAAACACATAAACATAAAACTGTTTTGGCACTTGTTTGCATTCTATGAACTTACCGAACGTGAACATTATCGTATATCTAGAGACTAGATGATCTTGTTTTCACCTAACAACGACCGTATTGTTACCGGCCGGCTATTTACCTAACACTTTCCCGAACTTTCAATATGTATGGCATAGATATATATTTAGTCTTTCGACAAAATTCCTGATTTCCTGACTTCTGACATTTAAGTTGAATACGAGCATACCAATAACCATATTATATTTTTCAGAGCCAATGTAGCTAATGACTTTATGGTACTCACTGGCGGCCCGACTCGACTTCGCTAGGTTTAGACAAATACTATATAGCCTATGTCCATCCGGAATAATCCACCTTTCAAATGGTTAAATATTTTTTCAAAAAGTCGCCGTGGTTTCGGAGATTATATTCCGCATATACACAAACTCACATAATTCGCACTCTCTCTTTAGAATAATAATATTGTTATTTCAATGGCTTCTACAAAAAGTCCTAATTTTAGACCCAAATCCTTTTAATCGGTTAACATTTTTTGTGGATTCAATGTTAGTCACGAATACTGCGTTCATTATAATACAATACAGAAGACGTAGATTCACAATCTATGGCGCAATTTATCATGACTTATGTTCACTTTGACACGGCGTTGTTAATTTGACACCGAGTTTGCAATTCTACATTGCAATTCGTCTCTTCATGTTATGAAAACGCAAGGCTTCAGACCGACGAGTCATTTACTTTAAGCCACAGAAATTTACATGATTAAATGAATCTGAATTTGAAATAAATAGTTGTAGAATAGAGTAGTTGTGACATAGACGAAACAACATTTTAACGGTTAAAACTTATTGTTCTCCATCTTGACAATTAGGAATACATTTTTGATCGATATCAAAAATAATTGGAGTCCGCTTAAAATTAATTGCAATCAACCGATGTTGTTTTAAAAAAGGAACACTAATTGTTTATTGGTTTATTATTTATTTTACCTCAAAAGTATGGCGGTGGTGTCCACGAAAGTTTTGTGTAAAAGAGACATAATTATTCAGAAAGTAGAACAATTGATTACAGGTAACATTCTCGAGACGAAATTAATGATAAACCTCGCAGAGGCAAATTTTTGTATTAATTCATCTTTGACAAAAAGAGAGAGAGAGCTCTAATTTAATTCAAAAACTAGCAAACTGCCTTCGCTTCCTTCGGAAAAACTACGCCTTACGGTAAGAAGTAGTACTGCATTATTTTAAATTAATTTATAACTTTATTTTTATGGACTGATTCCAATGAAACTAACTTTAAGTTTTATGTGATGATTACTGCAATATATTAATGAAAACCAGAACGAAATCGGTTAAGCCGATTCTGAGATGAGGGCGAACAAACGCACAGACAAAAATTCTAACAACTATAGTTTTGGGTTCTATTGCGTTATTAAAGGCCCCTTATAATATTTTTTCTCATATATCGTTATTGTACAGAAAGCGATCAGTTATAATTTTATTTTATTATTCCGTAACTGTATCAGTTTACGAAGAAGTACATTTATATTCTTTATTTTTTTATGTAAAAGACGGGAAATCATGCTTACAGGCCACCTGATAGTAAGTAGTCACCTTAACATATGGACACGCGCAGCATCCAGAGAGCTGCAAATGCGTTGCCGGCGTAGAAGAACACGACAATCAGCTTTTTAAGGAATCCCATATCAAAGCGCCTCTGTTGGAAGCTTATTCCAAATCTCGCAGTTTTGTGACAGGAAGGAGAGAGAAAAACGAAATAATTATGTATGTTAATGTATTTTAATTCTTATAGTATATTCCATTTTTTATCTAGGTAGTTTCTCCTTAGAAGTGAGGTAGTTCTAAAAGTACATTACACATTATAATATTATTATAATTATATTAAGTAAATTAGATTCATTTATTGTATAAGGCATGCTTCAAAAGTGTAAGATCTATCACTAATTATATGTGCTTGAAATAAGAGTCAGAAGAACTTCAGTTTCATTTCGCTAGTGTGCTCTATAGGACATACACACATTCACGCAACAATCTTTAGGTTTGATAATAAAAAAATATAACCAAGATTCGTTGATAAAATCGTTCACTGTGATAATATTTTAGTATTAATAATAATAGATTTAAGCTTGACATAGCCATCTTTAATGTTCGGTAATATATAATGATTCCCTCGGCGTCTGACGAGATGGCGCCTCATTGCCGAAACGACGACATTGTCAAGGCCGTTGGAAGCGGCTGGTGCGCTGGCGGCGTCGCGTCGTGTCGTTTGAACTACCACACGGTCTACACTATGCGCTTTCAACTCAAAATCAGTCTACCGCTTGTTAAATATACGAGTATAAACTCGTAGTGCCAGGACGATAATTCTGTCACCTTTAAGGTTTTCAAACGAACCAATACAAACTCACAGCTAATTTCCTGATGTTTAAATTAAGCATCATACTACTTATAAGCTAATAATTGTAGTAATTATCATCCAAATATGTTTTGTGGCTTTAGTATGATACGTGGTGAGAAAGAAAAACAGACCAAAATTCCAAAAGAAGTATGTTATGACCTCTATATCGATAAGAAAGTGTACATACATTAAAGTTCCGAAAAAAATATTCCATGTATAAATGTGACCTTATTACAGTTTTATTATTGGTGTAAATTATAACTATTATATTTCACTATTATATTAAACCATTATAACAATAAAAACGCCAGAACAAAAATGACGTAGTGTGATGGTCGCGGAATGTTACATAACCGAATGCGTTCGGTTACGCAACCCAGGTCCGGGTTGTAACGGTGCGCATGCCGGAATGCGCACGCAGTTGCATCATACTCCAAAATTTTTTAATAGACCATCATCGTTACCATGTGTTGATACCATCATTTTTATCATTTTGACGGCTGCAACGCATAACACATGATGAATAATATCAGCTACTAGTAGACTGCATAAACAACCATAGTAAACATTGAAACTATCAATATAAATAAACACGGACATGAGAATTGAGCTGCCTCGCTATTTTGGTTTGACGTATTCATACATTAGATATTATTTTCGATTACTTGTAAGGGGCTCCATCCACTGTTAAACCCGAGCCAACCTTCCTTGCTCGTGGTGCTCCCTGAAAAACGAACGAGGCGATGGCAACAGGTCACTAATGTTGAAATCACTAATCACTAAGTCCGGTTTAATCCCTACGGTACTTGCGTGGTGGTAGAATAATTTGCCCGACTGGCTGATCCGTCCATGTACAATCGTCCGTGAAATGTTTCATATGGGTTTCGGTGTCAGTGTTGGAGACCTACTAAAAAGGAGCGTCATTTTCGATCGGCAACGTGTGGATGATACCTTCGGTGTTACTAATGTACATGGGCGACGGTGAATTATCATCAGGTGGCTCCTCTGCTCATTTGTCTATTAGTTAAAAAAAATCTTCGTTTCCTTTTTCTCGATTACACTAATGAGTTGATGGTATAAAAATTGTGAAATAGATTTCTTATATTACTGGAAACATTTAGCGATTTGTGAGTCAATTGTTGACTTAATCATATAAATAAATTACCTTCTTGATAGCTCTCTTTATTACCGTCTTAATTTCACAGTTTCTATTATCAGAAATAGTAATTACCCGTCTATACATTTACCACAGTTTCCAATTTTTCATTCAATCTCCTTTTTTTGACAATTTATGATAATACTTTTATTTTTCTTCTTTCAACATATTTTAAAATAACACTTAGACATATTTATCTTACATCATAACTCTTTATATTTGAATTGTAATTATAAGTAACTGCTTTCAGGTACTTATATTCATCTTAGAGTTCATTATACAGGACTTCATATTCTATGAACGCTAACAAGTTTATTACTTAATTTAATTATTCACCGCATCATATTTCGTCTTGTAAAGTAAAACGCATTTATTTATGAGATTTGTGCCGTATTGGGGCGGCCTAGAATACTCCCCCCAATCCCACGCTGGCAGAACAGGGTGTCGTAAGAGGCGACA
>DWPT01004399.1:0-13282 GCA_018251895.1 Agathymus mariae mariae
ATAACAAGACCTTCTCGGTACAGTATAACGATGAATGAAACGTGCATATTATGAGTGTATTTGAAAAGTTTTGATTTGTTTTTGCTTTGAGTATGCATCCGCATGTACGCTCGCGTGTTTTGACACGGTCCCTTAGTGGGTATCGCATCCGGCAATGATACACCGGTCGTTGTTTACGGGTGGTTCGGTGTGGGCGAGCTAACAAACAGTACTTTGCATGTTTTCGATAAATTAAAATAGATTTATTTTTGAATTACATTGATCAAATACAACAAAATGTTGAATCTGTTGTGAGCGGTATTGACTGAGTTGTCAATCAATGACAAAACATATTTTTACGATGAACCGCACGCAATCGAGTTCGTTCCCTAACGGACGGACACGCACAAATGCAAGCGAGAGCGCGCGCGCCCGCGCACGCACTGTTTCAATATTGAATTGACAGTTAATTAAGATTAAAAAATATCTCACGACATAACTGTAAGAGGGTCATGATGACCTGCAATACAGAATTTTTTCTTACCAACGTGAGACAATAGGCCCTCACAAAGCAAGGACAAAAATTTTTACCAGAAATACTTATACTGATTACATATGCTCTGTGTGAAATCAAATAAATAAATTATTACTATTATTACACAGACACTAAATTAACTTCATGTCACCTTTATGAAAAGTGAAAAACGCTAATCTGTCTACCTTTTACGTGCATGCATTTATTGTTATAAATGTAGTATGTTGACCGACCGTCTGAAAACATAAAAATAATTTCATTGTCTGTTGTGAAGTGACATAAAAATGAATCTATACGAAAGTGTCAAATTACTAGACTTCTAAGGTATCACCATAATTTATCAAGTAATTTAACGTATTTATGATAATCAAAACTAACTATTTTAGGTCCGGCTTTTCAATCTCGATATGGTATTAAAATTGACTTTTACGATAAATGCAAACGGAAACCAGTATTTAATATTATGCTATAGAATCATCACTACTTCCGTTACTATCGTATCTTCGCCGTCTTTATATAAGGATAATAAATGAAAGACAATAAATAGTATGTAACGCTTTAACGAGGCTACCTCGTCCTCTCACTACAGCTGCCAAAGGCATAATTAACTTTTCCTGTCGAATATCACAAATCATTAATTTATTCGTCTTCCCAAATGCACCACAGTTATCCTGCAACTTATTCTGATTTAATGATGTGCTACAGCCCGTACAATTAGCTTCGGCGTTCTCCGTTCCAACTGAAGCGTTTTCTCAACAGATGTGGAGGACACCGGTGAACGAGAGACGTGAAAAAATCCTAACGGCGTTGACGTCGTCTCGGAAGAGGTTCAAGTGCGGACGCGAGATGAAGAAGCGGGCCACCATCTGGGGGTTGCGGCTGCGGCGGCCTCCACCTCCGCCCTTGCAGCTGTCCGCTTTAGAACAGGTTTCGATTACTATATGCTAAACGGATCGAATCATATTATTTCTACTCGTATATGATTATGTGCCTCTATACTAAAAAGAAATCAAAGCACGTTTCTATTCGTGCATAGTTATCGAGTATTTAAGTGTCATGCACGACTATGGTCGGCACGGTCGATATACATTATATATTTATCCAACTGCAATGTTAAATAATTGTATGTGAATTTGATGGCGTTATTTTATTTTTAGGTAAAGAAAGGAGTTCCCCTGACTGATGAGCTAGTACGAGAATATGCACCGAGGCTTCGGTTTCTTTCACGAGCGCCGTCCCCACAGACTGTTTCATCAGGCGATGATAGGTCAGTGTCGTTTAGTAAATGAACATTCACACACTTACACCTCCATATGAGGGTTCCCTGTGTTGTGGGTTGCATGGACGTACACAAATATGACATCACAAACACCAATAACCCTAGAACAAACATTTATCTATCACATAATATTTCTCCCGGCTGGTAACCTTATATGGGACTCATAGCTCGGCGGGCACGATCACTGCCAACTGGGCTATATCACCGATTCCTATCATATCAACTATAGGTTTGATACAGTCATTAAGTTCAAGACAATTGAAATGATATGTAGCGAGGAAGCCTTATACACAAAATGTAGAAAACCATGGCCGTTTATCATGCTGAACGGACACAGCCAAACATTAACACTGTTCCAGTGTTCATTTGGGCCTGTATCACTCTTCAGCCTCATCAAATAAGATTTTGGGAGCATACTTGTCGACCAGATGTCAAAAACTTTTTGTAGTAGCCTATACATACACATCTAGCAGTATTTATGTGACTTTCAACGAATTAGCATCTAAAAAATAAATAGAAAACTAACAAAAAGTCGATTGTCGGTTGTTTATCGTGTGCGTGAGCTTATTCCTGTCTCATTCCTATATTTCTTTTTATTCCAGTTCACAACCATCTAGTAGTAACAACGACGAAAGTTCCTATAAAAATCATAAACAGCGTATGATCGTACCGGTCGACGGTCACTGGATGAATTTGATGATGGGCAGACGGTTTCATGAAAATCTCAACAATAACGCAAACTCAGAAAACGACTCTACTAGTTCCTACGAATCTGTAAAGTCTTCAGAACGAGATAGGCCTCACTCGCCCACGGCCTGCACCTCCATCGCCAGAAAGGCTGACGCCAAAGATAATAGTTTAGAAAAAGCTACGGAAATAAACGAAAGTGAAACCAACGAAGCTAAATCTACGTGTGATAATCCCGCCGTGCCATCCCTCAACGCCTCACTCATACCTTGTTCGGTTAAACTAGATAAGTTGTCCAAAGATAATCATGATGATATTAGCGAAGGTAAAATTAAATCTTGTAACATTAATATTAACACTCATACTACTAGGATAGCCACAATGAACTTAGAAGTATCCAAGTTGTCCACTAAGAACATCATCGAACATTCCAAAATTTTGTCACTGCAACACATGGACAATATACCTCCATACACTAGCAATTTCAGCCACGAAATTGAGTCGTCGGGGGATGAGACGTCTAGCCGAGGCACTCTCGATGCTATCATACCACCGCTAAAAGACTTCCAGGGTAAAAACAACCCCTTTTTAATGAAAAACACGTATTCGTCGAAAACATTATCAGCGTACAGTAAACAAAATGGCAAACAACCATACAATTCTCGGTTATCGCTTCCGATCCAGCTGAATCCACTCATGGGCCCCATGATTAGACCCACCAAACGGAAACTGAGCGAAAAGGACATTGTTATAGGACCCAATGGAGAAGTCAAACGAAGAAAATATAGGAGGCCAAGAAAGTACTTACAGTTGCAGGTAATCTATTAAGCAATATATTTAAAAATCATAGTCAGATAGATCAAAACACCTGCCACAAGCTATTAGCATCACCCAGAATTACCAAATAGAAAATGCCACATGTATATGCCATCAAATCAGCACGTTTTAGTTCTACAAAAAAAATTAACGAACAAAAAAATTATCAATATAAAACTACGTCGAAGCAGTTTAAAACCAAATTAACATTTCATATTTACATGTATATTTAATTAGACATCAGTCTTCCTAGGATGAGTGCGATACAATACAGTTTAATAATTGGTGTTTCATATTCGTTATTCTTCGTTTTAGTTAAACAAGTCATGTCCCCTGCCAGAAGATTCGGCGAAGACCGTTCAGACGCCCACCGATATAGGGGACGTGGCGCCACAAGTCACACACAACATTAATAGCGTCAAGTTCCACGGGAGAAGACTGAGGCAGCGCCAGGAAAAAAATTATTACGAAAACGCACGACGAAACACGAGCGGCGGAGCGAATAATTGTAGCGTAAAGAGTTTACAGTTGAGCCCGCACAAAAGCGGTTCACCACCTGAGGATGCACGACAACTGTCAGCGCTCAAGTCGCGCGTGCAATCATACTTCCGCGCCGGACAGACCTTCCGCGTTCTAGCGCGCCGATTAGTCCCCGACCTACCCCCCGCCTACCTCATCGAGTGGGACTCTGCCGCCTCCTAGACGCGACACCCTCGCACCCATTTATTTAAATTTATACATATTATTGTAATAATATATAAGTGCTTAACTGTGTAGTCTATTTTAGTTTTGTACAGTAAGATCGAGGAATGTGATATATTATTATTATTATTCCATCAAATTCTGGTTGTTTTATTTTACAACGGAATACGGTCAGCGTAGCCAATGCAAATAAAAATGTATTATCAGTGATATTTGTTTTATTTCCACGTCGTAAAGCACAAAAGTAGCTTGACTTTTTTTATAATCATTCTCTTTTTTATACAAAAATGAAGCAAAACAAAAACCGTTTCTTCGCCGAAGAAACCTATAGGCGTAAACTGAATAATGGAATATGTAGAAATCTGCTGCCATTTTGTATTTAATAAACTAATTACTGATTTTGGTATCAGTCTGAATCAAAAATATACGCACGCTAACATAAAAGTAGAGCTTAGCGGTATTTAAAAAAACATTTCATTAGTGATATTGAATGAAGCTTTCTTTTAGATTTTTTTTCTTTTTATTGAAGCAGATAATACGAATCCAGGTAGCTAACTAATGTACATGATAATCAGGGCTACCATCCGTTTAAACAGGTTTTTTAGTACCTATTTAGCTACCACTACACTCGAGAGCATTAAACCGGAAACACTACATCGAAGGTTGCTCAAGAATATATTTTACGTTTTCTACGCAATGAACTACGGATTTAAGCACATCATTTGAATTTGTTTGTTTGTTGTTCGATATCATTATCAGTCATAAAAACAAAAAACATCAATTTTTAATACAATCAATTCTTTTTTGTTTGTATTTCAGAGTGTACACAGTCTAAAACTCACGTTCCTCTGCCATGTTTTTCCCCTCAGTCTTCGAAGCTTGTCATGATCTTACGCTGATCTAATTGAAATATTCTCTCATTTTCTTTTCATAAGATAACCTTCAAAACAATAGAGAGATATCAATCCCAATAATTAATGCTATGTAATACTTGTATTATAGTTAGCACTGTAAATATTTAGTAATAAAAAGAACATCTACTATTATTAACCGTATATTTAAAATTATTTCGGCCAATATTTATTATTATATACATTTTAGTTTCATTTTCATAATCTTTTTCATTATGGATTCTCAAATCCTTCCGTGTCCATCATACCCTATATTTTTTACATTACCCGTGGACCCGTCCGATTTTGTCCTGCATGAACATCGGTTTGAAAAAATCCTAGAATTCTAACACAGCGCCCACCTACTACCGGGTTCAACTGTGAATTTAAGTCATTCAAGAACACAAACACAACAACATATTATCCAAATCGGTCCAGCCGTTGAGTTCAATGACATCATGTATAGAATTGTATACATAAATAGTCATATACATATTTGTATTACATAATATACATATACGGTATGTACTCGTAACTTTGTCCTTTATAATCTTGACTATGTACGTATATCCTAATCTTATCATTATCACTTATATTTTTACTTTAATGGTTTCTTCGATATCCCGGAGATCGGTTGGCCAAGAACATTTTCAGCATTAATTTAGACTCAGTTTCCATACATTTAGTTAATAATCTGTTTACATTAATATTTAACACAATAATTTTAGTATCCGCTATGTCTCCACCGTAGAGCGGAGATGAGGTGTGGATTACAACCAATGCGATTGGTTGAATTGATTGAAACACGCTATTCCTTAGGAGCATGATCTCTTGGCTTCTGATTTTCATCTCGTAAAATATTTTTTTTTATTCGTATTATTGCCAATATTCTAAAATTCCTACTTTATTTCCTTAGGAGACTTGAGCAAGGATTGCGCACAAAATAAATAAACAGCAGTATAATTGAATTTATTTAAACGATAGAGGAATATCGGACGAATTTCATAAAAACTTTATACAATTTTCTGCAGCAAAATTGTCTAAAAAATATCAAGCCTTCCATCCATCAGGTCCGGTGCTAAATTTCCGCTGCCATACATATTACCGCTGTGTTACATCCTTTTCAACATCTCTGCGATGCAATACCCTACTCGGCAACAATCATACCCCTCGCGTTGAATGTGATGCCTCGTATGCAAAGTTATGGTGCGAAACAATTTTGCCAGCGCTAATGTCATAGCCGGACCATAAGAACATTCCCGAGACTAGTTTTTTGCATTTATATCGATCAGTATCAGTACTATGTGATATTGACGGATTGATTGATGTCGCTACGGCGAGTTGCCAATTTATTATACTCAGATTTCCGGATCGACCATGATCTATATGCATAATAAACATAATTATACTTGGAGTTCTATATATTAATTTATTAAAACTGTTGTCTTACAAACAATACCAAAACATTTTTTACAAGCACACTGTCATGTAACTAATCGAATTGATATGTTATTTTTCTAAACATATAATTGTACACATTCTGTTTAATATATATTATCTCGATAAATAATTGATATAAGTAAAAAAATTAAATTTATTTTGATTGAAAAACTTAATTGCAAAATTATATTAAGCCCTCTTCCTTGTCATTGCAAGCAATCAATTTTGTCTTTCTTTGCGGCCTTATCGGTTCAATTTAAACAACAGAGTGCATATGGAATGTCAATATATTTTACTTTATATCTACATTTCGATTTCGCGTTGAGTAAATGACTGAAATTAAAATTTGCTTAATAATATACATATTTTTGTTTTCGGTAGTTTTGTATTATCATACTACAAACTTACGAGTAGATTTAATTCCGATAATACTTTTATACATTTTACACTGGAGTTATCTAACTACAAAACATAAAAAGACATATTGCAATATAAAATAAATATATTTCAAATCAAATGTATAACATTTGATCTGCTTCCGATGACAGACTGATAAAAAATCTACTAACATTAAGCAATATTCATCGAAAATCGAACACGTAACAGAATTCCATTTACTATTAAATACATAACGCACGCTATCATCTCATTGCATTTTGGCTGATGAGCATATTGTAAAGTCGGTCGATAACTCAATGCTAATATCGCTGCCAAGCCATTATGCAATGCGCAAAATACGTGAACAATAACAGATTTCATGGTTAAAATTGATTGTCTATTTATCAATTACATAAAATAAAGTTTAGATTTTTTTTTTTCAATTTTAATTACTACCATGCTATGTTCATTGGTACGTACTATAAAACAATAATGGAAGGTAGAAGACGCTTCTAGAACAAAATATAAATATATATAGGCTTACGAACGTAATGACAGTTTACATCAAGAACTTGTATACAAACTTATATAATACACATTAAAATGCATCCCCCGTCCACAACACACAGTCACTAAGTCAAGATAGATGATGGTACAACAGTTTAATTTTAAATTATAAAGTATATCTATTCACAGCACTTAACCACATGTTAGTCAACAATTTCACACACAAAACGATCACGAAATCACTCCGGTGTCATACTGTCACCACATTAAGTTTAAATTGCATTGACATAAAGATTTATTAATATTTTCATATTTACAATTAATATTAATGTCCTAACACGTTACAATGACTCCTCGAACGCTGCCATTAGGTCACTTTGCATGTTCATGTCTATCTGTCCAGCCATCTGAAAAAAAAAACGAAATACTCGGGTAACAATCAAGTTAAAGGTGAACAAACTGCTTTAATATAATGTGCGTTATGACAAGTTTTCATTTTAAATCTCATTTCGGTTTTTCTAGCTATGATTTTAAGAGATATATATATATTTTTTAATATAACATAATAATCAAGAAATTTATTTATACTTATACAACAATTCATACATATAAAAACTACATATTAAAACTTTTGTTGACGGAATATATTAGTGACGAATGACATCACGCACGCGTTAATTAAACAAGGTTCCAGCGCACTGCCAATTTGCGGAGATTATTCATCTGTGGGCCGAGATCAAGTCAAACGTGACATACCGCTTCCCGCCGACGTCGCTCCTGCTCGCGCTGGCGCAGTCGCTCGCGCTCCGAGGCGGCGGGCTTGTCCGCGGCAGGCGGCGAGGCGCGCGCCACGGGTGACACGCGCGCCACCGGCGACGCACTCGGCGACGCCGCCTCCGCGTTCTCCGTCTTGCGCACGTGTGCCGCCACGCCACCCACCCTGAACAACGGACGATTTAACTATTTGTTTTTAGACTGCTCAAAGGCAAGCGATTAACCGAGCTGCAACCATGCAGGGCAAAACTGAAAATCAGTGGAAACGCCGTGTTGGACCTTTTCAGCGGCCGAGCTACAGCTTGTTAGTACATATAAGAGTAATCGTATTTCTATATCTATTTATTATTACATTACAATATATTATTATACGTTGACAAAGACGAAGTGCCTACCCTCTAATAGTTTCTTTTCTGCAATCAGATTACCGATTGATGCTGCTATCTAAGAAGTATCAAGTGCTGAATAAAATAAAATGCGTCCAGTTTCTGATTGTTCTACTTGGTGGTTCACTTTTGTCACTTTAACACTTTTGATTGTTAAATAGTACGAATGAAACGACGAAATAAAGTCCATCATAAATTTACATCACTGCTTATATCAAAATATACCTATTTCCATAATAAGAACTATTATGTGCGCTTTATAGAAATTTATGAGGTATAAATATTTTAGCGTGGATAGATCCAAAATACCTCAATTTACGTGATACAGATTACTTGACTACGATCCATTTTGCAAGACATGGATTAGTCTAAAACATAGTGGAGCTATTGGGGACTCACAATGAAAATAGAAAAATTGGAAAATTGAAATCCGCATTTTCGGCATATTTTACTCTTTTACTATCGAAAAGGTACAAAATGTAGTTCAAGGCAGGCAAAAATTACGTGATGTGTATGGAGAAAATGTATTGATCGAACGAAAATGCCAAAATTGGTTAGTAAAATTCGATTCCGGCAATTTCAATGTTAAAGATGCACCACCTTCTGGAAGGCCCGTTTAAGGTGATGAAGATAAAATAAAGGCATTGATAGATGCAAACCACTGAATAACAACTCGTGGGATTGCTGAGAGGTTAACTTTGTCGAATTCGACCGTTCATGATCACGTCAAACGTCTTGGTTTAATTTCACACACTTGACATATGGGTTCCACGTGTTCTCACAGAACGAAATCTGCTTCATCGCATTAACGACTGTGATCTGACATTTTTGAAGCCAATCACTACTGTACTGGCGACGAGAATGAGTTATTTACAAAAACGTTAAGCGCAAGAGTTCACTTCAAATCTTGACGTCAAATATCATTTGGACCAGTTTTTTCCAGCAACGATCAGAAGTTCCATGAGCGTGGAATAATATCCTGCCAGAATGACGGCAAAAGGTATTGGGCCTAAATAGTAAATATATAATTCAAGAAATTTGTTTATACACCGAAATCTCGATGGATTTCATTTATTTGTAGCTGTAGTATACAAAAACTCCTTGGGAACACAGACTCCGCGTATACCCAAGATGACTAAAATCTAATAAAATGGATACAGTACCAGGGAATGATATCATATACCACTCTATATACAGAGGTGTGTGTATGAGAGATTATATGAATATATATACGTATAGGTTTTTACAAATGTATGTGTATGCCAATCTCTCAGAAACAGTGTCTATGTACCTCAGTTTTTCTTCTTCAGGATGCCGCCTTTCCGCCTCCTGACGTTGTCTTTCTCTCTCAGCTTGTTCTTTTTTCCTTAACTCTTGTTGCTCGATTAAAGCTCTTTGCCGATCAATTTTCTCGCGCGCTTGCCGCTTAAAAACCTGTAAATTTTTATGCTTCATCTTTGGGCTTAAATAATTCTCCAAAATTTTTTTTTTATATAAGCTACAAATGTATCTATATGTGGAGTTTTTAAAAGTTAACTGCGACAATAAGCAAACAGTGACAGATGTGTCTATGTTGTAACTGTGTCTATGTAAACATTGTATGTAGAAAAGCTCTTTTACAGAATTAATTAATCTAAAAAACAAATCAACTCACCTGAAAACTATCCATCACAGGCTTCTGTTTTATTTGGTTATTGGTGCTGATGTTAGGTATATTCTGCGGACTGCCAGCTTGAGCTAAAGATGACCATGAGCTGGCATTTTTTAAATTCTCCTGTTTGAGTTTAAAAGCTTGCGCAAAATTTGTATTTTTTGTATCTTCAGCTTTTTTATCCATTTCGTACTTTACTCGGTCGATCATGTTATTGGTGACCATATTCGGAACACCCATGAGGTCCTCGATGGGCTTCGGAGTGAGCAGCGGCTTAACGTCTTCCTTCTTAGCGGCCGAGGGGATCAAGCAAGGGGTGCTCGATATGCTGAGGTGAGACTGCGAGGTGTTCGTCTGCGGCGTAGAGTACACGGGGTCGAAGATCGAGGACATGGGCGGAGCGGGCGCGAGACCGGGCACGTTGGGATTTACTTCTGGTCGCAAAATTTCACGTTCATGTTGGGAATTCTTATCAACGTACCCGTTGTGAGGAGGGACGTACATCTCATTCTTTATCTGCTCCGTGACGTGAGTCATATCGGACAGGCCGCCGAGGTGGGCCATCAAGTTGTGATGCGCCGCATCTGGCACAGTGGGTGGTTTCGTGAGCGTAAAGTCATCTAGGCGTACTGAGGAGTCAGAGACTCCGATGGTCACGTCCATCGGCACTTCGGCCTGTAGGCTTCGTTCGAGGCTGGCGAGCGACCGTTCAATGGGATCCATATACTGCGAAGCATCCACCTTGTCGATGCCGTTGCGCGTCTCCAGTTCGACGAGCGGTTCAGCCGGCTCAGACGGCTCGGGGTCTCTTGCGGGCGGCACCTCCGAGGAGTCGGGGGGTTCGACGGGAGGGGAGATGACAGCGGGCGCAGGCGCGGGTGCGGGAGGTGCGACGGGTTGTGGGTGCGCGGATGCGGAGGCGGACACGGGTGCAGGTGCAGGTGCAGGCGCGGGAGCGGGGGCCGGTTCCGGCTCGGGATCGGCAGCAGGAGGCGATGCCACCGCGGCGACCGGCGGAGCGCTCGCAGGGACACTCGCCGTTATCGGTTTCTATAAACGTTAATGTTAATGTCATCACATTTAGTTTGACATTTTGTAGTTTTCATGTAAATATATGTACAATAATAAAAGACATTTACACTCTGCGGCGCCTGGTGGTGGACTTGCTTCTTCACCTTTTTCTTTGGCTTGCCAGCGGTAGCTCCTGCAAAGTGGAATGAGTCAAGATGAAAAATATGAGTCACTAAACTTAAAAAATATAATTTCCATTGAATACATACCATATATTGATTTCAGTTGTGGTAGGTTGTTTTCTATATATCGTGCTGTATATGTGTCGGGTGTACAAATTTAATATTTTCCAATTTAATGTTATTGCCGATTACTTGCTTTATACTAATATGCAAATGTATTTTAGGTGTTCACATGACAATCTGGTGTCGATAAGCACAAGCAAGTACTCAATAGTTTATTCGAAGAACAGACATTGGTTTTAAACTTCAGATCTCATGTTCGACATAAAAATAAAAATCAACACATGTTACTTAAAAGTTTTACTTAAATTTGTTATATATTGAATATATACAGTTTATTACCACTCAATCTTAAATCTAATCAATTAAGTCATGAGGGTTGATTAAATAATAAAACCTATATAAATTTATTTTACATGGTGTTCCTGTTCACTTGTTTACGGATTGTACAGTAACCAAATATGTTCACTTAAAACTTAACATACAGGATACACCTAAACTTCTATGTCATTTCAAGCAAATTATTTTAAAGTTAACACTTCCGACTTCACAGTAATAATCTCCATAAATCTGTTTAACACTATATATCTACTAAAAGAGTGTACAATAAAGGTTTTTGTTCAAATGTTCAAATGGCCAAGGGTGACCGAGAAGGCTACACAACAAACTATAAAACAATAGTGGAGCAAAGCGATTCATGAAAATATATCATGAAATTATAATTAAAGCAAAGTAAAATTTAATTTACATAATAAACTTTATCATAATTTGAAACTGCACATATAAATGCTCATTTTGAGATATCAAAGTAAATACTGATTGCCTTTTTATGGCTCATTTTTAAATATTACATATAAATATATATTAATATTTTCACGACAGCTTTGCTTACTCTTGTTTAACTGTGACTTATTTATTTAATTTAACATTAAAACATAAAATTGTACTTTACAAGTAGTTGAAATTTTATGCATTATATTTTCTCCAGTTACTATAAGGTATTATCGGGAATGTACAAACTTCAATACATAGTTATTTTAAAATACTGATCCGTCAAATCCAATCAAACAATGTATATAGCAATGCGCTCTTATATATTACAAAATAAATAGAATAGTATAAAAACTAATAAAAAGGCAGTTCGTAAAACACCATAGACATAATTGCCATCGCCCATAAATCACGATCGATGTGTCCACAACACACCCACACGGTATTTAGGCCCCGAGTTGCTATGCTGTTTTGCAAGTACTATACGATACTACAAAAAATATGTTACGGAGACAATAAATGAACAACAATAACAATCCTGCTGCACAAAATACAAGATGAAGATGCTCCAACATATTTTATTTTATTTCTACATTTGAATACCTTTGGGTACACACGGGCCCTCCGCTGACGGATACTTTATCAATTATATATATAAGAAACGACATCATTTTTCGTTACCTAACTAAATACTATTTTTAATCTTCAGTATTTGGAAGTTGTTCGTTTATACTCAAATTATCAACTTCAATGATTTTAGACTAACAATTGTGTAATACATATAGATAGAAAAATTATACTTTAAACCTCGTTTAGTTCTAACATTGGAAATAAATACACAATGAATTGATAAAATTTTAAACAAAACCAGTATATCGACCACGACGTTAAAATACATTTGTAAAACTATAAAACGGATTCAGAAAAGAGCCTAGGTACATACAATATTGTAGAAAATTATGAACTCTACAATGGTGCGTGTTTTACTCGACGTGACTTACAGGCTAAAATTAATGTAAAGAATTTTTGTTTATTTTATATCGACTAAAAGAACTTTTATTATATTTTCATTTTGACTAACGTAAGCATTTAATAAGCTAACAACAAATTGTTGTTAGAATCGATTGTTTGTTTACATCACTATCAAACGTCAGACACCTGCCTGCGTACACCGGAATAATAAACAACCGCTTTGTTGTTTTAGTCATAGCACAGTATGGTCAATGTAAGTAAA
>DWPT01004400.1:0-13282 GCA_018251895.1 Agathymus mariae mariae
TCCTACTTATGCGATTAATTTTTAGTCCCGAGTTCGGGAAGTTAGGTTTTTAGAATATAAGGCATCTATCCCGCTGCGGCATCTATCCCGGTTTTCCCCTATACTAATGTCAGTCTTTAATATTTTCATATGTATCTCAAGCCTTTTTTTCAAGTTGTCATATTTAATGCAATATTCATTCAAATTAGCTTTATCTTTTGTTAAGGTCGATAAACCGAGTTTTTATAGTATAAGACACTGTGTTTTGTTTGATACTACAGCGAGAGCAGACAAAGCAAATACATGAGTTCGTAGGTACGAGTACGCAGCAATCTTTAATAGTAGATGGAATAAAATTTAATAGATATAAAGGTATGTACCTACTAAACTAGTAGGGTCACTATCCCTGTAAAATCGTTTAATAACCGAAATGGCGGTTATTGACCTCGGGGCGGAGTGTGTCGGTTGGTCGAGGCCGCGCTTCACATTTATCATTGTGATGTGGACCATGAACACTAAATTTCTTATTTGTTTAGGTTGGTATGCTTAGGAGATCGACTCCTTATATTGAATAAAAAATTATGAAAATATATATAAATATAAATGATTTGATATCATATTATAGACAACAAAATTACTTGAATGTTTAATAGAAAACCTTTTTTTAATTTAAACCCCAATTTCTAGTTCTTTAATTTGAATTGTCAAAATTTTATTTAATTTAGTTAAAGTTAGAGTTTGTCGTCACACGACCGTGTAGGTTTTCTAAAATACTATTTTTAAATACTTATTAAATTAATCATCATATACTTAAAAATGCTTTCTTGGGGCTGAGTTCAAGCACTATCACAATAACAGAAATTCATTTATTTAAAAGAATTTCAGACTGAATTAATTGCTGGTGCGATTGTGTGTCAAGATACGGGAATTAACCTTGAACCTATTAAAAGCTCATTGATCATTTAAGTCTCGAACGCTTTTAAAATGAACTGATATTCTTATTGACTGCAATATTAGATAGTTATGCATTTTTAGAATACACCTAATTTGCATGAGATTTATGTCTTAATATTTGTAGCCAATTAAAGACCATAAATTATTAGGTCCCAATGACCTATTTTAACATTTAGTGTTAGTTAACGGTCCGTTCCTTTGTTGTATAAACTTACTTATCCTTTTCCTATCTTTGGCAAGCGTTAATTTTCGAGGCGATACGTCAATGATATAGGTATATCTTCGCTGAAACGCAAAAATTTGTGCTTGATTCACCTGAGGATAGATCCAGGTGTAGTCTTGGATGGAAAAGCGCGCAAAGTTGCTAAGAACCAATTTAATTGATTATGAGATCGAGGTCCAATGAACCAATTTTTAATGTAATCGGGTACGATACGGTACACTTGGCCTTATGCCATTTCACAGTGCGTGAGGAGAGGTGCATTAGGGGAGGGGCACCACGAATGGAAATCAATACCGACTGCACACTACTCCACTGCATTGCTCCAATATAAATCAGCCCCAACCCGTCGCCCTAGTGCTTGCCAAAGCACCCGCCACGCGAATTTCAACCATAAACTTTACATATAAAATATATTTTACGACGCCAATGAGAATAAGAATGGTCGCGAACCCATTAGAAATAATGCCAGCACCCATCTATAACTTTTCTGAGACTTTTGGAGAATACCGCGTTTGTAAACTGACATGTTCTTAGTTGGAGAAGTAAACAAATAATTTGCTATTCTTAACAATGTCCTGGGAAAGTTAATTTTATTGTCTTGTTACTGTTGGAATATTTGGTATTTTTTTTACTAAATGAATATTGACATTAGTACTAACCCTTTGTAAACATGTCAACACTGGAAACTAGCGGAACCGCTTGGTGCTTGTACTCACAGGTATGAAATTTGATTTTGACATTTCACATAATATTATACCATTTTTTTTTTTGAAAATACATAATTGCGTTACATTTCCTGCTTGTTTTAGGCTACGCTACGAATTGTTAACATAAATGAACTACCTTATAAATAGTGTAATTGTGCAATGTGAGCACGTTTAGTTATTTCCGCAATCATTTTTGAATATAAGTATAAGGGTTGCTTTTATTTCATCATATGTACAAAATTGGTATATTTAAGAAACTTTATGAATGTATCAATAATTTGGAATAACTATACGAACCAGAAACACTGTACCGAAGACACGCTGAACTTGGCTTATCAAGGCGTCACATTACACAGTTAACTATATAACTGGTCATAATCCGTTCAGACATTTTAGCCATAAAGTTACTGCTAAAGTTACGGTGGAAAACCGCCACAAGTCTTCAAAGACATAGTGCATTACATAAACTCTTTCCTCGAGGTTCTGGGATTTGACTCCACTGTGGTACCAAAACTTGGTGTAGAGTTACTCGGCCCCGTGCACGCTCTTAGGAGATAAGGAACGAGCTTTGCTCACGGCGGGTAAGTTTCTGTCCCTGTTTATTACGTACTACGTGCTCCGAGCGACCGAACCATCTGCCACTAACCTTTGCTACTACAGAAATACATTTCAGTTAATTTTGAATCTTAAATTGTATCAAAAATAGATCGACTTTGTTTGTGGAACCATGATCAAAGGTAAAACTATCGTGGCTATGTAGACCTAATTGATAATGTGCGCTGTATCTGGTATTGGCATGATTTAGAGATGCCTTGGAATCTAATGCTTGATTTATCAGAAACGTGTTTTAATATTACAAATGTTTGTACAGTAAATCCTATTTTAATTTTGATTCATTCATTTATTTGAATATTCATATTTTACTATCAATCAAAATAAAGGGTTTTAATTTGAGTTTTAACATATAAAATCTCAATAGGTAGATATATCAGTAGGTAAAGAAACATTTCAGTAGAAATCTTTTACTATTCTGTTTTCAACTGATTTTCTTATTTTGTTTAGTAGCTTTATTATATAATTGTTATCATTAAATAATTACACATTCGAATTTTATCTAGTAGGCGATTACTAGTTTGAATAAACAGGTAATTAATTAATTAATTAGTTGTGTATAACTTGTCCAATTACTTAATCGAATGATGACTTAAATGTTAGTAAGAGTTTAATCTAGTTGAATGGTTCACGTTCTTGAAAAATGAAGGACATTTATAAGATCACATGACTGCAAAATGAAATAATATAAAAATGTTCTCATTCGGAGACTGCATTGTTTGTTAATTAAATATTTTTACCAACCAATTTACATATAATAAATTTCTACAACCTAACAAAACTGACGAGATGTTTCTTTTAGAAAAAACAGACCGCAGAGTACATACATTTAAAATAGACAGTGGATGTCAATTATCTATAATTAAAATAAGGAAATTGAATTTTATGAAGCTTAAAAATCAATTATTAAACGTTTCCAATGTATCACTTGGTCGCATCACAATAATTTAAACCTCTTGGCAGGATAATCACTCAAGTACGACGGCGAAGCAATTACAGTTTAAACTGCATACGTTTTATCGAAAATGCTTTATGTGTCCACAACAAGTTAAGAAATAAATTCAGTAAAACTTGCGTCACCGGTTTTATGGGTCTTCCATTTTTGTCTCTTGCCTTCGTAACTTGAATTAAAAAGTGCGAGTGGGACAAAAAATGATGAATTGCATTGCCTCTTTTTCGGTGTTGGCGAACCAGTCATCGTGCAAAAAGTTTTCAGAAGTTTTTTTGCTAATGGTAGGCGTTATAATGGTCGGCAGTTTAGTTTTCTGCGAATAAAAATTTTACCTGTTTCGCGACTCAAACATCTATCTACGTGAATCTATTAAACTTGTTTTACTGATCTGATTTTTGAACTCTGGTGTTACATAATGGTTTCGTTCAACCCGTCATTTTCTCTATTTAATGATATTCTAATCCAATGTAAATGTCACGTACGTACCAAATTTTAGATACGTTATGAATGTAATTTGTGAAAGTAGCTTGCTACGTTTACCATAAATTTTACCAAATACTTACGGATTTACTTAAGTATAATGCGACACATTTCAAAAATTTATTAAATTTATGGTTCGCACTTGACACATTGATTTCATTAGAAACTATAGTATCGACATTATCGACAGGTTATTGATTAAAGGGTGAATTAAAAAAAAATGTTTTCCTGTGTTTGGTTAAGTTGGTTTAAATTAAGGTCTATAGTAGTATAGGCGCTTAAAAGGTTAAGCTCTGTCAGTAATAACTGGCTTAATGATGATGAGTTATGGGACAATCTTGCGGAGATTTCATTCAGACCGAATGGGCGAAACAACAAAGCATAAAGTAACGATTTTAGACAGACGCCAGATAGATATTCTGATTTTATTTTAACATTCCATTTAGATTAAAATATTTCTTAGACCCAACCGATCCTTGTAATAGATATTCACGTCACGTTATCAATGACAATGAAGCACTCCGGTAAAACATGTTACACAATACTCTGTGCATTTTAAACCATAAAGAATCAGTAAAATATTAAAAGTGATAGGTACCTGTGTGTGGCACCGTCACCCCTTTCTCTGCCATAATGAATATTTCAACAACTCTGTAAAAGTTTGTGATGACCGTCGCTTGCAAATGAAACCTCAGGGAAGATATTCTCAGTCCTCAGCTACGTGTCTTTAAGGCAGTTGGGAGAGACTCTCGAGCGAAGACTTTTATAATTTATCCCAGCGGGCGTTCAGAAATTTATGTGATATACAGTAGGACAAATATATATGTTAAGGTACAATTAATAAACAATCTTAGGTATTAGTCAATGAGATAGATAATGGTGGCGAATTACATTGATGAAAATTTATCAAATTATTGTTGATGAATGAAGCGTAGACAAGAGTGTGAAAGGAAAAATTTGTATTGGAGCAAAGAAAGATGTTTATGTTCAAGTCTTGGTAGGTACTGCATTACATTTAACATAATATTTATTTTAATATAATATAAAATTTAACAAAATTTACTAATGTGGTACACTGAAAAAGTTTTGTAAAACTAAAAAAAAAAATTGTTTGGTTAATGTTTTGGTTGTTAATATTTTTCAAAGAACTCATCGCCAACCAGATTTTTTAAACACCTATACGAAGCTTCTCAACCAATTTAAAACATTTGTTTCAGTCCACCTGAGACATCTCTTCTACAGCCAGTTTAACCGTTAATAGATCAAACTCCGGGGATATTTAATTTCAGCATTCTGATAGAAAATTTCAAGAAGAAGAAAGGCTATTACCTCGCTAATCAATATTTACAAAAATTCTCCATACCAGGACAGGACAGGCTTTAAAATTTAATGTCTTTAATGAGTGCGATATCGCAAGCACTTATTAAAAAGCCTTAATTTTTCCCGTGCAAGCAGTGCCCGGTGCGGCCGAAGTTGGAGCGGTCCTAAATAACATCGGGCGCCTGCTTTATGGCACAACACAGTACCAGCCTCTGACAACGCGCCAACTTCGCTCTTTTAAAACTTTGAACTTTATCGAGGAATTAATTATTATTCCTACGAGTTTAAGCTCCATTCATTTGTAATATTTATTTTAGCGTGATGAGCAAGCAGAAATCCATCAACATAATTGTCGAGTTGATATGAGCTCTGTTTCTCATAGATAAAGCAAACTTTCGGCGTTTTCTCGAAATCTAGGATCCATGCAATAATTTAGGTTAAATAGTGTTTTAACCGTACCTGGTAATATAACTGTTGTTTTCTTGGTCCAATATCAGAACAACCTCCTATTTGATTTTAACGACAGTTCGCATAAGGGAATCTAAAAATGAGAACGACACGACTAGTGTATGGGCTCGGCCAGCGAAAACCTGTCATTAAATGTTGCATTTAGGAATCTGCTCTATAATCAGAAGTACAGGATTCATTAAAATTAGATGATAGTGACTTAATCCATCCTGAATGGGGCAATGACCTCCGTTTACGACGCATCTTACTGAACAACGCCGAGGTACTGGCGCCTGATCTTTCTTTTGAAAATCGCTGTATAACTGTATTTTATTATTTTCTAGGATCCTAGACAACGTGTTGGAAAAATAAAATAAATCTTGAAAAATATTTTTACGTTGTTAAGATTTCTGGGTTAAATTAACATGTGACCAAGAAGAGTCTTCGGTATACTTTTAGGCCAGCAGCGAGTCGAAACCTGGTTTTACGGATATACATGGCCGTTGGTTATGACCACCTGCAGAAGTTTGTATCGTATTTCAATAATGTTACGTAACGGTAATAGGATTTTTACAAAATTACGTCGTATTGGATTGAAAATATGTAAATACAATGAATATTTTAAGCTTGTCATATCTGTCATGAACTACTGCGATAAATATTATCATAATATCCGAATATAATGAACTGTTTTAAGTAAAAACTGAATTATTGCTTTACACATATTCAAGCCAATAAGTAAAATGTTTTTGTCCGTGCAAGATGGCCTCAACATATTAGGTGTTGGGAACGCATCTTGATGTGTGAGCACATGAGGAGTTGTATAATATTGTTTGTAGTAAGTACCTACCATGACTATGTCGCGTAATAACGAGCACATGAGCATAGACAAATGTATCTTATCCTAGTATGCACCCATCTATCAGCTTTATGAGGTACAATGGATAGCATAAAATTTCCCTAACTTGTAATACTTTCCGACTTGAACAGGTAAGCTTTCAAATTACTGTGCTAATATAGGTAATTGAAAACATTCGATTGTTAAGTGTTAAGTCAGTGTTAGTAGATTTTTAAGGAGTAAATAATTTCAACAGAAATATATTCAAAGAATGCAATTGTCACCTTTACACGCGTTTAATTTACTATCAAGTCCAAAAGCACTAAGTGCTAGTTATCATTACCTATTGAAGTAGGGTAAAATTAATGGTTCCACTGGTCAAATTTATGTTCAAATCAATGAAATAACTACAGAGGCCAACAATACCGTCTATGGTTTGGTCAAGTAAATATATTTTTTTACAAGAGGTGTCTCGATTCTTGAATAATACTCCAATACATTGCAGAGGTGGAATTTTGTGCACCTGTAACTCTGTTGAGGGGCAAAAACAAATTTATAACGTTGACGGCTTGAAGGCCGTATGCAACATTCTGAGTCAGTTGGTAATATTACTTTTTGTTTTATTATTTGACGAATATAATTCCATCCCATGAAAACATTATATATATGCTCAGTAAGATATGTAATTCACTGTATAAACTTGTTTTATTTACCTACATATAGGACAAGGAATATTTCAATGTAGGATGTGCGAAAGTGACTTATTTCAAACTTATGCTATTTCATGTACTTTCTTTATTGCTGTTTAAGACTTGAAGTTTATATAAGTTTATTAAATAACTATTATTAAAACAAAAAAAATCTATACAGAAATGCTCCAGTTACAACTTAGTTTACTGTAAGTATAGGCGATAAAATTACAAAATTAAGAATATATCAGTTAACCTTGAATAAAATACCTCTTAAGGTACCTAAAGCCTTCACTCAGAATGAATGCGTTGACACGCAAAAGACATTTCTGAGAGGTTTCCATTCCTTTTAAGTCGGCCGCTTCAAGTTTCAGACGGACTTAACGGGAATTATGTCCAACCTTGCGGTAATAAATCAACAATCAGGGTTCTGCAATCATATGTCAGTTTGTGTTTTGGCGCACTGTTTTGAAAAAAACGGTTGGATCCAAATGTATCGAGGTAATGGCCTTCGTCAATTTTTATTTCAAATAATTTATAGTAACTTAATAATAATTATCAGTATTAGAGACTACTCTTAGGCATGAAGTTTCAGCTTGTATGTATGATATAGCATATTCATTTGCACAGTATTATATAATAAAATTGTATGATAGCATACAATTTATAATTTACGTTAATTTCTTCCTTAGGCTAAATATTCTTTGTTTAGTTTTGTGTTTTCATGTCAAAATCTAGTAGCGGGTCAAATTTACTTTTGTTCGCCACCTCCTCAGTCATTGTACTTGTCAGTTAGACGTAACTACCTGTCTCCTAGAACTGACGCTATGTCAAATTTTTGGCTGACAGATGTACCTATTGTATGCTGCTATAACACTGCTTGATTTGTTTGATTGTTTATTTTTTCGACTATTTCTCACCCTTCCCAATAGCTAAAAGGCTAATTGCTAATAGCTAATATAATTCATTCATGGTTGAAGTGCTGAAGAGTAGTTTTGCGTCTAGCGATCACTCGTCTCCCTTCGGACTTAAGTAATTAATTATTACTATTACTATACTATATTAACGACTTTAATAAGCAACGTTTACTTAAGTAAACAAAAAACGTAAATATTTGATCACTAATATAAAAAAGTTGATCATAAGGCTATATACTAGTACAAGATCAATCCGACGCAGTACGGAACCTTTTTAATGTCAAAATAGTTTTTTGTCAAAGCCGTTGTTCTGGCACTAAGGCAACGAAGTAGGACCCTCTGTATTCTACATTAATGTAAGTATCAAGTGAGTGATTATTATACCATACCATTATGCAAAGTAACGCTTTCATTAATCGATTTAACTGATTTAACATACGATGTTTTTAACTGTATACGTCCGTTTTTTAAATGTCATGGCCCATTACGTAGCTATCATGAATCAAAATTGACATTTTATTGTATGTTGTTTTAAATTTTTTTTAATATTCTATTTTAGATTATGATTACCAAACGCCTCAAATATTGGATATTCAAATAAAGTGTTTTGATGATATAGGTATTAAACTAAATCGTGTTTACAGTCCAATATAATACATTAAAAATTATATATACCTATATATAGTGTAAAATGCTGAATTGATTTGGATACAGTTTAGAACTGACAAACATGGCCGAAACCGTAAAAGAATAGGCGTAAGCCACGTGCAAATAGTAAATTTTTAGGCTGAATGCTGCAACATTTAAAAATGAGTGTTGTAAATTTGCTGAGTTAGGAGGAATTTTAAACAAATATTTTATGAACGTAACATTATTTCTAATATGTCAGCCTTGAGATTATAGGATTACCGAGATTAACCCCAATCCATAAGATTTCAGTAGGTATCTGCTGGTTCTTAATGACACAAAACTGTGAATATTAAAAATATAAAAAGGTAGGTAATCATTTTAAATAACCTCATAAACTATTATTTTCTATTATACTTTTATTGCCCTACTTCCCTCAATTCAAGATACGTGAAAGGTAAATGAAACATTCATCGGTGACTAATTAATCCTCAATGCTAATGGAGCATTCCACTTGCGTAGATATGTATGGTAATCGTTAGTGAAGTGCAGCAAACTATTTACATTATTCAGTGACGCGTTCGGTACGTCTGGGGGACAATACGGTGCTAACTTAATATAACTCTTATACCATGGTCCACAATACTGTAAACGATATTCTCGAAACTAATGCTTACTTGGTGTAATTTTGAGTTATATTTTGTAACTAATAACTTTTTATTATATTTTTAAAATAATCAATCAATATCTATTTTTATTTTCAATGATTAGAAAATGATGTCAAATATAAACATTGGTGTGTTGCAATGCTCTTAATTTTTCTATTATCCTAATGGTTTTTTTTTGTAAAGTACAAAAAAGACATTAAATACAGAAGAAAAATCATTTATTATTACAGATTTAGGTAAAATAATGTCGCATAGTGTCGTATTTATTTTGAATAAATTTTTGTGTTTATCAATATAATATATGTAATATGTAATAGGCGAAAATTACATAAATTCAAATTTTACGTTCAGTCTCTACATTACATTACAAATGTAGAAGTATTTTAAATCTACTTGATTGCATTGTAATTACGGTATTTTCTTTCGGCTTATAAGTTTACTTATATTCAGTAGTTGTTAGTGTTGTATGGAAATGTTTTACATGGATTATCAACTTGATACATAACGAACTTTTTTGTACAAATTTATCTTGTACATGTAGCAATACATATGGCTCTTACACATGACTTCTGCAAAGTCTGCATTTGCATTTAATGTAAAGGGCAGCAACTTTTCAAATTCATCAATATATTCTTACAGGCATGCTTAACCAACTACGTAGATCGCACTATAGGAATATTTGAATATTATTCAATTCATACATGTCTTGCCGCGCAAAAGGCGCACACCACATGACGCCCGGATAAACTCCGGGATGAATACATTTAAATAGTAAACGCGACACAACGGGAGATTTAGTACGGAATAATGTAGCTGACTACATAACTTCCATTACTCACGGATATAACTCGTTCTGTTGTAAATATAGTGCGTACGGACATGCTTTAGCGTCGCGTCGGCCATTACTCTGATCGCACAAAGGGGTTTGTTAGCAAAACTTATGAAGAACTACCTTGATGCTTGCCCACGCAGAAATAGGCCTTACGAACTCCGTGGAAGCGGGCCCTACGTATATCTAATTGTGTATTGTTGTGATAAGCCACTTGCGACTGTAAAGATGCAAACTTTCCTACTTACCGCTGGTTTATTGCTATCTGTTAAAGCTGTCCATGTTCACTGTAAACCATTCAGTTATTTTTATCAATATGATTGACGTGATTCGTTATACATATATACAATACAGCGCTTTTGAAAGATCGAAGAAAAAAGATATCAAACCTGAAATTTAAATTGAAGATAATTTTGTCCTGCGCCTCTAAAATCATCGTTTAAGTTTGCGGTCAAAGGTTAAAGGAATTCACAAGCCGTGATATATGTTATTGGTGCAAAAATTAGTGTCACTTGCAGATTGTCTGATTGTTCAGTGTCCCATTTGCAGACGTAAGTATAAATTTAAGACTTTCAGAATTCAGTTACTCAGGGAGCTAATAAAAAAAATTACAAGACGGTCACTAAAGAACTATACAACCAGAGCCCGTATAAGCGGAAAAGACCGTAATTTTATTTGGGGCAACAGGTTTTGAGCTCGTAACTTCTGTAGATGACGTTAACGATGCAGTCGTCGAAGAACTATTGAAGAGGATTAACTACTTGTGACACCATGTTCGCGGAAACGGAACATATCACTGTTGTACACAACAGCGGAATAATTTGACCAGGGAGCTGAGGTGATGTAATTTTTCTTGAGATACCTTCAGACGAAATATTAGTTTATGATCTAGTTAAATAATTTTATTTATCATTAGGGTAAATCTGGCAATCGTGCCTAACCATTCGAAGAACTCAAATAATAAACGAAATTATTTAAAATATCTTTATTAAAGTAATTAGTCTTAAACTCTGACTTAATTTGCATAACAAAAACTAAAAAAAAAACTTCTTAAGTTGAATTAAAATAGCTGAGATCAACATTTATTTAAAGTCTAGGGTGGGGCTCATTTCATGGATACATCAGTCATATGTGCCACTTATTTTCTTGTCTTTTTTCCTTTTCCTTTCCCTTTATATTTGCCATCGCACTTGTTGCATTTCTTCGAAAAGCTTGAGTGATCTTCACGGAACTAGCCAGACCACTGCAAACACTGAATCCAGCCAGTTTTCTTCTTCGTATGGTAGTAAGACTCGAAACATTCTACACAAGTGTTGTTGTTTTCATTGGAACATTCTTCACTAGATTCACTGAGCTGTAACTCTTCTTCGCTTTCCGATGACAAAGATCCTTCTGAAATATTCTATTTAACACTTTGATGGTGCCGTGGTCAAGTTTTTCTTTTGCGACTTCTTTATTCCTTCAAAAAGTTTTCGAGTTGCTAAATCACTTTCTGATGTTAAAATCTTAACATTTTGTTTTCTTTTACTTAATTTCTGATGGACGCACTACTTGCAAGGTTTTGGTTGGTGTTTCTTTTTGTGAGAAAAAGAACCCTGTGAAATCAGGTCATTCTGACCCATTAAAGATGTGGAACTACTCGGCAAAGGAAGGTCATTATTCTGAATCGACTGCATATTATCATCACTATTTATAACTGATGCGTCAGAAATGCTTAAGAAGTATTCAGGACCCGCATTAGGATAATAGGGATATATCCCTGTTGCTTTAAAGACCCTTGCGAAAGACCAATTGCTGGTATTGCAGACTTTTACCAGGACTTGTACCTATGTGCATCATCATTCATTTTCGAAATATGGTATCAACTGAAAGGCTTTTCTTTGTTGTTAATAAAGCAAGTGGTTACTTCTTTTGACAGGTAACTTTTAAAAGGCTTAAAAATAGTTCTATCCAACGATCGGAGAGCCTGGGTAGTGTGGCTTGGTAGACAAAGTAATATGATGTCATTTTCTCTAGCCGACTGCAGCGTTTTAAATGAGTTAGAATGGGAGGAATGGCCATCAAGAATCAGAAGAACTTTCCCACCTGGTTTTCGTGGAATAAAATGATCTTTCATCCAGTTGTGGAATAGTTCAGCGTTGATGTAAAATGATTTTGGATTCATAAATACATCTGGTCCCGGTGGCAAGCCTTCAGAAAATTCAGGTTTTTTTACATTGTATTAAGTATCTAACAGGGGGAAGAAAAATGCCCTCAGCATTGTAACAAGCAATTAAAGAAATATTTTCACACTTTTCAGTGCTGGTCACAGTATTAACATATTTTACACCTTTACTGACTACTACTTGTCCAGTTTTATTGTTCACTTGAATACCACTCTCGTCCATGTTAAATATTCTTTCGGGTTTACCAATCAAATCATTATCAATTAATACTTTCATCAACATTTCAAAATAACTATCGCCATCCTTTCGATTCATACCGTTAGCTCTCGCCAAAGACAGGCCTTCGGCTTTTCTTTTACTTACAACTGGGTGCCTCTTCGTGAATCCTTGAAACCAATCCCAGCCTGCTTGCTTTTTATCATTAATGAATCGACAAGGCAGTCCTAGTTAATTTGCAAAGTCATAAGCAATAGACTGAAGTCTCGACTGTTCCAGAGGAAATCCTATAGCTTCGAGACGTTTAATATGAGCTACGAGTCTCAATTCATTTTCATATCCTAATTCAGAAGGTCTACCTATGTTCTGCCTACTGTTCAACCTTTTATGATGTGACTACGTAAGGTTCGTGAAGGTATTTTATACGATCGGCTTATCTCATTCACTCACATGTTTTTGCTTGTGACATCTTCTATTGCTTTTATCATATTTTCTTCTGTCAATTTGCTTGGATCTGCAGCCTTTTTCTTTCCTATTTCCTGAAATATAATAATTGATCAGTAATACTTAAAAATAATATTATAAAATGAAAACACACATGGGGCACATGACTTGGAATAAATCAGGGAACATTAGCCAAATTATCGAGGTAATGTACC
>DWPT01004401.1:0-13281 GCA_018251895.1 Agathymus mariae mariae
ATGAATGTGTCGTCGTTATTAAGAAAACCTAGAGCAAACTTCAAGTCACTTCTCTAGTGTAGATTGCTGGTGAAAGGCTTAATGATTGCTGATTTAATTTTTATAACAACAAATTGTACATAAATTTTTAAATAAGTAATAATTATTAACCAATGTCCTTATAACACGAAGAATGATACTCACCATATAGTAACCATGACGCAAAATGGCGTCTGTTGAGGCGTACTGAAGTTATCAAAGCTAAACCGGGCGAAAGATGGTTAACGACAGTAATTTTCTAGCGCCGATGTGTCATATCTAAGATTTATAATTGGTTAATTAAAATTCTACAGGTTGTATTTGAAAGGTAGACAATATATTATAAACATTTATAAACATCCTCCGTTGAAATAAGTTTAGGTGGTGGTGGTGGTGAATTTGTAAAAAAAAAGCGAAATAAAACTTGAATCTCCCGTCATATATCGAAGGTATTCGAGATTTTTTTCACCGAGGACTGTTAATAGGTGCAACAATTAGATTTCGTCATATTTTTAAATTTGCTGCTGTGTTTCACGTCTTATTTTTGTTCAATGGGAATTCGCGAAAGTTATTACAAAAAAAGGAGCATAAAATCGGTGAATCTATAAATGCACCTTCAAGAACTTAAAATCGGTAAATCAATAAATGCACTCTCGGCGAATATGACTAAATGCGCAGCGTAGGCGTACGGTATACAGTTATTCATCTGGCATAAGCAGATGGTTCGATTTTGAATATTCAATATTATGGATATATAATAATATCCTGACGATCAAACGCCTACTAGTTTAAGTGAATAGGTAATTTGCCATGGACAAAATATCAAATTATGATTAATTCAAAGTATTGGAGTTGTATGATAACAAAAATTACAAGTTTTTTTAGTAATCAGTACAAACCATTATCCAGAGGATAGCAGGTTCGGAAAGCTTAGCTTAGTATCAAAATATGTCATTACATTGTCGTAAACTAAAACATCAAATGTTCTCTAATATCCTTACAAAAGGGAATAGATACTTCATTTTAAGACACAATAGAGCCTAATGATTCGTAGGTTTCTATATCGAATCTAATGTCAAAATCATAAGAAACAATCGTGAGATAACACGTGTCTGGTATACAAAACTCAGGCCGTGAAAGTGATAAAAATCCGTCACATTCACATCTCGATTGCCAATCGATGACAAAGCAAAAATAACTCCATTACCATTACTACTTACTTACATAAATAATTTCGAAAGAAAATTACTACGTACCGATCAAGTCAACCCTCACTTAAATCTTAAAAGCTTTACATGCAAGAGAAAGTTTTTAGGTTTTTATATCTGATGAAAGACTAGAACCATTATAGCATCACTTTGTGTTTGTTCATCTGTCTGTTAATGCGTTTATCACACGCTATTTTCTCTAGCTCTACTGAATAGAAAAAGTTTAAGCTTGATACATAATGGCCGTCAAATGATCAGACGGACCACATGATGGCAGGTGGTCAATGTCGCCCATGCACCATTAACATCAGCAGCATTAAGGACGCGATGCCGGCTAAAACTAAAGCTAATTGTATAAATCTGCTTTGGAAAGACGTTTAAAATATTCCATGGTTTACTTTAAATGAAATTTTGTAGCTACTCTGACGTAAAGTGCACTACCACGTACGAGCGCTATAAGCAATACTTAAGATGACATGGCTCTATAGCAGAGATCTGGACATGCAACCTCGTCCATTAGTCCGCAAGTACACCACGAATAGAAAAAAAGTACTTAGACGCAGATATGAGAACTGTCCTAACTGAAAAGGCCTCTTGACTTTTCCGAAATTACTTGTCCAAAACGTCTCCCAAGAAGTTCAATCCAAGCCTTGGGGTCTTCTCTCTGGATAATAGTTCAAATAACAGTTGCCATACTCTAAAATATGCACTTGGGATGGAAATTGTCAAAGTGCGTACATCGTAGACCTAAGTCACTTGAGTGGGATACTGTTAGCTATCGGCTTTAAAACCGCTTGGCAACCGACAAATTAAATACAAATTATACCAATACTTTATTGAACAATAACATCGCTTCCAATAAGAGGCGGTACGTGTAAATAAGAAATAAAATGTTAATTAATCACGCATAAATATGAAACGCATCCGGTGCAGTCATACCGTTCCGGAGTTAAGCGCGCATTATCATAATATCTCTCTAGTCCAGCGCACGAACATGCGAGTTATTGTGAAAGTGCACTATTTACGTTATGACACATTTCCATATTTTGATAAAAGACAGCGCATACAGCGTAAATACACAATATCTCCTACACACACACACACACACACACAGACACACACACAAAGACAGGGAGAGAATCAGACACACGAGCTGTGAAATTCTTGTTATTATAAAATATAATTACAGAACTTAATTAGTATACTTATCAAATAATACTGTAACTAAATACACAGATTTATGCAAACAAATCCTAAAATACATAACATCGTATTCGCCTCGTCATTACTAATTAAACTGACGGTATTTTTTACGTTTATCAAACTAATTAAACGGTTATATACGTGACTGAGCGCCGCAATTAATAACAAGCTGATCGATTCATAAATGTTCAAATTTTAGTGAGATCCATTTGGAGTATATTGCAAGTGGCTATATTTTTGAGTTCAGTTAGACAATTTGAAAATATTGACTTACGATTTGCTACTTATATTATAGTGAACATTTTACTGGTAAGGATATATATATGGTATATATTACTACGAACTTTTTTGTGTCATTAGCCGAAAAACGAGGTAACCAGAACCTAAGTATATGATCAGTGCCACCTATGAACATTCGTATCATTAAAATCTGTCTCGTAGTTGCCAAACAGGCTATTGATGAAGCGATTAACCTTACTTGCTCTCCAATAATAATAACAACATTTCTCTGTTGTTTCAGAAAAAGGTGTTTTAGTAGCCAGGCAGGTAAAATATCATCTCACCACGCAAGTTGCACCACCTCGTCTGTTGTTCAGCAGGGTGGATCCCGAGCTGCGAAGGCTGCTTCAGAAGTAAAGATGTATGGCGTCTCGTACTCAATATAACACAAGACCAACCGAATTTTTTACTAAATTATGCTGCATAAAAAGGGAACAATTATGATAACCAAGTCACATTTAGAAATGCTACTTTTAAAAATCTTGAACAAACCAGAAATAAGCAGAAATATTATAAATAGCGAAACTAAATTTGAATAGTAAATGACGGGCAAGTGTCTAAATTTTAAGTTTATTTTTGTTTATTTAACGTTTATATTGAGCTGGCAGAGTAATTGCTATGATTGTAAGAACAGACGATTCCAAAAAGGAAGTTGAGCAACTTCACAATTAGGAGCCATTAAACAATTTGTTGAAAGCACGGTTTTGAGTTGAATGATTTCGGGCCATGCAATTATCGAGTGCCTCTATAAAACATTTCACAAAGCAACGCGTAATATGACGTATCCATGAATAAATTAACAGTAAAATACCGTAAATAAATTTTACCCGAGTCTTTAATATAACAAAATAAATACACGCGATACGAATTTACTGCAACCAACAGTTAGTCTTTGTTTATAAATGATAGCCTGTACAACTAAATATATGTATACATTAGTATACTTACATTAGTAATTTAGGTATATTTCCATTAAACATAGTGGTACCAATACAAACTTTGTCCAAGATTCAACTAGTTGTACTATTATCGTAGTTTATTTTACACGAAAGAACAATGAGTTGTATCTAGAAATGAATATGAATTATTAATTAAAATTAACTCTTGTGTATGTCCAGTCTCTTACTTCTGTTGGAAGCCGTATTTTTAATAAAAAGCAATAACTACAAAATTTCAATTACATTTAGTCTCTTATTATAGTATCCTTGTTCCAATCCACGATGGAACAGCATGGTGGAATTAAAGCTACACCATTGAAAGTTTATTAGTTCTAGCCATTTTTGTATTTCTTGTATTCAAAAGTATCATTAGACACCGGTAATGATATAGGAAATTGCCTAGCATTCGCAGTAACGAGAACTCGCTTGTGTTTGGTAAGCACGGTAGCAAAAGATTGCAACGGTATTCGACGCGGGGCGATTATCTACGGTCCGCCTGCAGGTTTGTCTAGTCAAACATAGTTAGCAACTACATTGTGTTATCGAATCGTACGTCTATCTGTACGAAATTATCTTATTTATTTAATCACCAAATTATTTAGCTAACAGTGATTTTATTAATGATATTATAGTTATAACTATTATATTATAACTGCATGCAACTAACGATGCGACTATTTGTTTAAAATTTTAATCAAATTAACTCTAAGTTTGCGTTACTTATCTTAAAAATATTATGTCCATCCTATTTATTGAATATAATCTCAAATTGAATAATATCTTAGTTTAATAATGAGCATTTAATTGCAATTTAACTTCATTTTACAATCACCTAATTTATGTTAGCATCACTTAATTTTTATGTATTTTTGCACGTGTGTACATAATAATGAATATTTAATTTGCACCTACCTGCACATGTCAAGATAATTTTTAATTTTATACACGAATTTAAGTCCGTTATCATTACCGGCAAAAATTTCATAGCTACTCATTTAACCTGAAACTCTCGCTAATTACTATTCATTATTCTCGCTCACGTTCAATAAAACTAGTGGTCAGTGGTTTACCTGTCATACCACAGATGTCGCTAGAATATACTTTTCAATCATGCTACGAAAGCTAGTGTTTTAATTTATTGCAATATCAATACTATGAGTAGTCCAACCAAGAACCAAATATCTCAGCCCCGAAAGTTCGTGTCGAATAGTTGATGAGTGCTGATAAATTTTTAAAACGAGAATAATGTTATTTAAGAATTGTCTTACGCGTAAGTCTAATTTTTATATAGTATCTGGATAAAGGAGTTCGTTATCATACACGACTTAAAATGATAAATCTCGACTACCATAGGATCTCGGTCATTGTTACATTTATCACTGACCATATAAAATTGTTCCAATGTTTCATCTTTCTAATTAATTCCAATTCCATCTTGTAAACAGCAATTGTTACGATGATTTTGGAAAGAGTATCTCTTCAATGTCATTAATAATATCCATTGAAGAATAACATAAATATCTACAAAAATTTAATATTTCCGATAGGTATTACAATTTCAAATTCATCAATCCAAAAAACTTCCGCCCAAATTACCAGTTCGGCCCAACAATGCCGACGCCTTGACAATGCATTCAAATTGCGTAAAACGAAAGTCCGATGATTGTTTGTATTGTTACAAAAAACATCTTATACAACAACCATTACCTCATAATATAATTTATTTTGAAAGTGACACCTAATTCGTCACGGACATAACACGTGCCAAACTTGTATTGTATCACGTCGTCGGTGCAACAGAACTCCTTAGTCAATAGTGTTAATTTCATACCGTGTTATGAGTTTACGACATACAACAAAGTTATATACCCCATATATAACTCATCAATCTAACTGTGGTTAGCTCGCTTGTGTACTATCGCGCCGTCACTCGGTTTCACGATAAACTTTTACTTTTAAATAACCAATGAATATGTCAACGCCGATCTTGACGGTGTAAAAAATAGGCACGCGACACTTTACTAACATCAAGTTAAATAACTTTCAATACGCCTTATTAGTAGATACCTAATTATGCGTGTTATTTACGAATTTCTAATTAAAACTTCTGAATGATACTGAATGTCTGTCACCTGCTCGGTGTATTTGCTACGAAGTGACATAGTTACTAAAAAAAGTTAAAACTTCACCTGGTTAGGAATTAGGTATTATGACAATGTACACAATTTAACACGTAATCGATATGCTTATATTATCACCATACATTTTGAAGTTCTCTAAATTCAGCATCACTAATAAAACATTACGTTGTCTAAAATACAGATTTTGTGCCACGATAATATCGTTATTAGCTTCTTTTGGATGAAAATAGGATTCGGGAAATAAAATAAATCTATTATCTTGTTGAGTAATTGTTCATAGACATTATAACAATTGAATTTGAAATCGCTGTGGAATCTGAAATAATTTACAAAACATTGCAATAAAAAAACAGGACTTAATACATTTTCATGTAGTTTTATTGACACACAATAATTATTACCGGTCTTATTAAAAGATTGTAGTGAAATCTTCATTTTACGAACATGAAGTGGGCGCGTAGCGAAGTAATGTTCATGGAACTCTAATGATTAAAGTCCGGATGGCACTTAAACAGTAACCTTTAACTGTTACTTTTATTGCTAAACCCTAATTCGAGAAACTGATGCTTTAACTGGGCAATAAAGCCGGTTATCTAAAGCCAGATCACACTTTCCATGCGCCAGCGCACCGGTAAATTTAAATGTTTCCCTACCACGTCTACATGATGACATGCTTCCGTCTCAATCACGGTCAACACTTTCCATTTTTCGAAGTCAATCAGATATCGAACACCACCAGTGATGGAAAGCAATCATCATATTAAATACCATGCATTCTGTAAATAAAAGTATTCTTCACAACGATATTTTGGTATAAAAAATTCGTATCCAAACATAAAAAGTAAGATTTTTGTAAATCACTACAATAATTTTAAAATAATTGAAACGATGTACTAAGACTCGAATTTCAATATTTAGATAAAAAACGCCAGTGATATTATAAAAGAAAATTATTTCGATTCAAAACAAATGAAATGCATCGCCAAGTGTCATACGAGTATTCTTGTTTCGTCGTGTTCAACTACATAAAGTCAAAGTTATGTTACGAATAGAAATCACCGATGAATCAAAACGACAGTATTATTTAATTACTGTTAACAGAGAGCTACATGAACCAACATGCTCTGTAACTTAAACTTGATTTGTTATTTATTGCCTTGCACAGGGATACTGATTGTTGGGATAAAACAATTCAAGTTGAAATTTTATTAAAAGCCGTTCTGGCTAGATCCTGTTTCACATTTCAATATCAAATATTTCAATTGTACATATATAACTACGGAAATATTGCTAGCCGCCAACCGTTGTAAATTAACTAAAACGCCTGTCGATACGAAAACATTCCTCACAATTTACAGCGAGCTAAGAAAGTTATACGTCTTGATAACAGCGATGTTTCCACACCATTGCATATTTCATTTCGATTTGTAAATGCCAACGACTCAGTGAAGCTTCCAATCAGCATTCATGTTTGCTTCAAAGGAGTTGCATACCTTACACCCCACACATAGGTAAGATACATTCATTCGGTTACATTTAACAGTTTATAAAAAATATCCACTGAAATAAACGTATTATTAGTTACGCATGACATAATACCCTTTCGTTTGCTATAATGATGAATGAAACCAACTATAGGAATAAGTGGTTTTGTCCATCTTTTAGGTTAAAGCTTAAGCCCATAGTGTATATGGCTGGTTCCTGAAAGAAGCAATCGTGTCGTATGAGTTCCATTGAAGGATTCTAACCTTTATGTTTTGAAGATGTTATTAGAAGTGTTCACGATGTTATATCGTCGGATTAAAATTATTAAGGCTTTTTAACTTAAAGACTTTTTAACGCCGTTATAAACACTTTTGTACTTGACTTCTAGACTTGTTGAATGCATTTAGGATGTTGTGTTCGTCATTCTTAATATACAAGTAAGATGCTCACGCCACCAGCCCCTTTGCTACTACGTCCATATCAATAAAAATATCATACAGTAAAAGTTTATATAATTAAATGTCATTTACTTAGTTGTAGGGACCAAGGAAGTAATACTAATTCCCATGACTTTACTCGAGTAAAATATATAAAAAGCTTGGATAACATCTTTGCAGTGAATATTTATGATACTTCGAGTACATTGCAAATATTGCCAGTCAAGTTGCGTAAAGTACGCTTAGTCATCGAGCGAAACACGCAGGTGTCCGGCAAGATCCCATTGCTTCTTCTTCCATTAAAGTCATTACCATAAACTAAATATAATCGTAGAATCTTAAGAATTATTTATGAATAGAATGATTGAATTTTCTGTTTTACTAGAGATGAAATTAAAATTTCTGTTATATAAAAATTTCCTTAATAACATAAACCAAGATATCTCTCGCCGAAAACTTGCACTTGTCTCCAACTCATAATTAAATAATAATAACATTGCAAAAAATTACATCCCTCAACTAAGATTCACTGTGTTGCGAATGACAATATAGTCACAGTTGAACACGAACAAACCAAAACCTATCAACACATGTATCACAGGTGTCCGCCCCGCCAGGAGTCAAACTATAACACGTGTGTCGAACAATGTAGTTACTCGCATAACACTACTATTTCATTTCCGTTTCTAGTAATGGAAAAACTGTACTTTTAACATAATAGTCATTGCAACTAATTTTCATAAGTGTTTAATTATAACCGTAGTGTATAAACCCATGTCAACTTTTCGGAAAATGATTATACCTCACATACTCGTACATCCGTGTAAATGTAACTTAAAAAAAAGACTTATAATTTGAAATTAGAAAATTTTAATTACAAAAAAATTACGTTGGACACGAAAATTGATCCACCTTCATTATAAGGTGAAATATATTCAAAGTAAAAAAAAAAGAAAACAAATTTCGAACAGTAATAATAAAATCAACAGTATCCGAATTTATTTTTGATGGTTATCATTTGTTGTGCTTGAGTTCTTAAACCAGAATGGCTAGCAATCCTCCTTCTAAATTTCACTGTTTTTTACGGCTGTAAAATCAGTTCCTTTGGACATGTAAAAATATATTCCTATTCACAGCAGCAGACATGGTTACGTTGGGGCAAGGGGTACTTAGAATTCTTGGGTTACAGGAGGCTGCCAAAGTTTGCTATTATGTATTAATCGAGGTAACGTGACACGTTTTGTGACAAAGTGGTTGACACTAACTAGAAAATTAGGCTCAGTGACACGTCTTAGGAGAGGTTAAGTGTAGTGCTAATACAGACTGATGATAATGATATTGCAGAACAATACAAACTATTAGAGAGAAAAGACAAACAATAATTCATGCAACGACACTAAAACGAATGCAAAACACTTGAAAGCGACTTCATGCATTTTTACTATACATAAGGTTTATTTAATAGCTCATGTAATTAAATCATAAACAACATTAAAAGATTACTGAACGGAGATATTAAGGCAAAGGTAATTAAGGCCCTACATTGACATCGCCGACGACGAGTAGAAACGAGTTTATTAAGGGCATAAAAATTGTAATACATTGCATCTATAGTATTAATGGTATTCAGCAATCTTCGTTTTTTTTGTATTTCAAATTTTGTCGAATAGTGTGTAGAAAAATATTAAGATCTTTGAGTTATATTAACGAAATCATAGAAGTAAAGTGCTACTTTTTTATCCGTTCACAAAAAAATATATATATACGTATTAAATTCTTTTAATAATTCATTCGACAGGCTAAGAAATACATAAATAAATACAAGATTCTATTATCACGAAACTATTAGTTATAAATATATTCTTTTGAAGTTCCTTAAGGTACAGGGTTAGTGACGATATACGAAATGGGTTCACGAATCTAATGTCATAGTTAATGGGATGATTTTGTAAAAATATTTATAAAAAATAAGTGAACAAACATACAACATAAATATTACATGATACCAATTAAAACGCATAGGTTCCTTTTGTGGTATTTTTAACGAGGTAATTTTATTTACTTACACTTAATAAAAACTTTCTGGAGCAAAATTAAAAAGTATCCAACATAGTTATTTTGTGTATGTCAATTAAATACTTTCTATGTAGCTCACTAGCGCACCAGCAAGCACTCTGCAGGTAATTTTGTTCGCATGCTATCGTCGTAACCTTACGTGCGAGTATCTTATCACTGATATTTGCATAAGCGTGTAATATGTCACCTCATGCGGGCTTAACTTTTTGCTTACCAGAACATAGTATTGAAATAGAACATCCCAGGTATTTTAGAAATTTTGTAATAAACGTATTTTTGGTTAATTAAAACATTACGAACGAACAGCTTAACGTCGATTATAACTTAACGCAAAAATGCAACGTCAAGTGTAGTTGGGAATTGGATTATCTGAAGGAGGGAACTTGTAATCTTGATTTGGCTAAGAGGTCAAAGACAAAAAGTAAACTTGCTATTTAAATAATTCGTTTTAAAAATATTAATCTAAACCATAGACAATTATTTATCCTGACACGCAAATGGCAGCATTTTGCCAGTCAAACTTAGCACTCGGCTGTGCATTAAAGATTTCAAGTCAATAAAAAAGTAGGATATTTTAAAACATATCTGGTACAAACCAGGAACAGGTTCGGTATGAACGTAGCGTATCTAAACGCTAACTGAATTAATTAGCAGGGAAACGACCAACGAGCTGGGGAAGGGTTCGTGATACGTATAATTTTACATTAGCAATTAGTCGATGCACAGCAGCTGATATCTCGTGCTGGCACAGTCAAGAGCACAGATTGTGCGCATGCGGTGGTCTAACGGACCGACGATAATCACGCACAGATTAAAAAAAACATCGCGCAAGCGCATAACGGGTCGGGTGATGCGCTTCGCTCGTCGGCGCCCGCGCACCGCGCTCTCACAGTCTATAGAATATACCAAAGGATTGTTCGCGTAACACCAGTTCGTCGTGCTATGAATTCACAAATATTTAGATTAGATTGAAGTTAATTTAATTTATACGCCCTTTATGCCACCATGTCCATGTACAACTATGAAAACTTCTCATCGAGTAGGCCATCCATTCGTTTAACTATCGGTTTGCTCGGCTATTACATAATAAAAAAGTCGTCTTTGCAATCAAAAAACAGGTCAGTTACTTATATTGTTCGTCTTTTTAAAATATAATTTACCTAACTCCAAAATCAATAGACAATATTTTAAGCCTACATTTCATTTGCTGCATTAAGCTATGTAAACCATAAACAAGAGTCAAAATACCAATCTCATGCATCATCGTAGAAAACTAAATTTCTATTCAGAGCGGACCACCTCGATCGATTCAGTCCATTACACTCCGATGAAATATTGCAATTTGAATCCGATTCTATTATTCATTTACAGTGATTCATTTACAAGAGCCGCTCTGTGGTTCGACATATCGATGCAATATCAACTTATCGATAAAATATCGATCTAACAGGGTACTAATGGACTGTTTTGAATTGAGGAAAGCGATAAAAATTTTAATGGCAAAGTCCAAATTATGTCAGCCTCTTACTGTAGTGACAGTAGTAAATATTATTTTACATCACCGACATAGAACCAAATGATATGACAGTGTTTTCATTATATTGTTGGCCGAATGGATGAACTGATTTTAATGTAAGTTATAAAGCAGTAAGATGATAAAATATTACACATATTGTTATGATGAGTAAAACGTAAATGTAAAGTTATACATATATAAGCAGACATTTCTCTTAAGTAAATATTTTTTTTACTTCATTCGAGATAATTTCCAACTTCCAAACTTTCATCTTGAATCAAGAATATTTATACTACAGCCAAAATGTTAATTTCTTCTGTGCGCTATAATATTCGTATTTCACAAGTAATAATATAATTGTGAAAATAAGCTTACCGTATACTAAACCGTAGTAGTAGGGTAGGTCTGTCTATTACGGTTTAACGTGAAAACTAAGCAACAATTCTCCGTGATCTTTAGCACAGTCAAGGTCCGGAGGTCTAGCTAAAAAGTTGACAGAATACAATTTATGGCGGAAAAATATTTTTTACAATATAAAAACTTACAAGCAGACTAAAAAAAAACCTAAGATATACAGATAGATTATTTCATTTATGGAAAGGTAAAATTAAATTCACGATGTGTCTAATTGAGGTACCACTGTCGTAGATTTACACATCATAGACACCAATTTCTTTTCGCTGACGCGGACCCCTCGCAGCCCCTCGTCGACCCCTGGGGGTCGATATACCCCACTTTGGGTAACACGGGAGTAGATAATAGGTAAGGTTGGTTATTGACGTAACTAAAATTTTAAAGTTTAAAAGGAATCATTTATACTTTATTCGTTATGACAATATAACAAAAATATATCAAATCATAAAGCTCACGTGTCCGTTCCCAGTAACCACAAATGAACGCGACACACTACAGTAATTACCTGCAATTCACCGAGTCCGTCATAAAACTGCCTATCTACGAGAGCATCAGCGACTGCGGTGCGCAACATAACATTGAGCTTGAAGCATAACTAAATTCCTTTTATGCGTTTAATAGGTTAACGTCTCAAAAACTTGTCGGGGCTCTTCTTTATTAGAGATATAAAATACATTCAAAGAGCCCTTTGTAACACTAACGCGTTCACCGTGATTGATGCTACGAGAAAGTCTATCGTCTACGTTCTATTATACGCAAAAGGATTTTTTAAAACGCTCCGACCGCCATGTAATTTGAAATGGAATGGTAAAAAGTAAGCGAATTTATAACCCGACTACGAAGCGAAGCCAAGGCAGAGTTATGAACTTGACCGGTATGTTGTGGGTACAGTATCTGTAAGGCATGAGGGCATGAACTAAAAATATAAACTTTAAATGTTGATTTTAACATCAAATTATAGGGCTTATTTAGCATATTTCATAAATAAATATATATATAGGTACGCTTTCGTACTCCTCCGCGGATGATCGTATGCCCCGCAAAACAAAACATACACGTTTTCTTATATGAGCCAACAAATTCCCAGAAACTATTCATATTAAACTTAACATGTCTTTAAGCCTTGCAAAAATTCCGCAGTGAATAAAATCATGACACTGTTCACATTTTTCATGGTGATACAACGTTATACGACATGAATTTCTTATATTCGTTTTATGAAACACGCGACAAACAACCTTGGAACTCGGCCCGCCATTTTTCCCGAATATACCTTCAACAATAACCTAAACAGTCAACTTCCCAGAAATTTACATACGTACGTACCTTCATGCTAATTTCATGATTAATTTTCTTGACATGAAATCGATATCTAGAAAACAAAAAATGTTTTTTTTTACATAAAAGTAGGTAAATGCTTGACAATAATCCCACCTGATGTTAAGTGCTGATGAAGTCTAAGATGTTGAACGCATTAACTTATTATAGGCTATTCACTCTCCTCTTGAAGACTCCTACATCGTAAGTAGCCGGGAACACCGACGCGGGCAAGTTATTCCAGTCCTT
>DWPT01004402.1:0-13281 GCA_018251895.1 Agathymus mariae mariae
AATAGTTTTAAATTAATTAATTGTTATTTTTAAATACAAACTAATAACTGTCATACTGCAACTTTTCTTCGTAGTAAGCATTATAATAAAAAATAAAACAGGATGATATTATTAAGTCATTAATATTAATTACTGGTATTATTATCTATCCGTGAAGCCTGCCTGGCTAACTACCACCCTTCTGCTTGAATCAGCCGAAAAACAACTCGTCGTGTTCCGGTTGGGGGCTTAAGAACCAGTACTTTCTTGCTAACCTTCTTCTCATTTCCTGGCCAACAACGCATCAGTGATACCTTTGGTCTTGCTGATGTCTATGAGCGACGATGACCACTTACCATCAGGTGGATCGTCTGCTCGTTTGTCGGCTATTAACATTATGATAAAAAATATGTTTTATGATTAGTCAGTGTTTGAAAACAATCTCATCTGATCGTAATTGGCGACGTAATCCAGTATAGTAAAATAAGTGCATTAACTCAGAAAAATACTTTTCATTGAAATAAAACAATAAATAAAATTCCACAATATTCCACTTCTAATACAAATGCCACACACAGACATCATGATCAGGCAGGACCTGAGAATAAACATTTTTCTGTTAGATGATTAACTGCCCCGGTCGGCAATCGAACCCAAGATCGGCAAGTTCGTCAGGCATTTCATTATAAATATCGGCATCTGTATTGTAGATATGATTAGCAACAAGAACCCTTCGAAACAGAATCCAAATACGTCACAGAATAAGATTGAAAAAAAATTAAACCGAATAATAAAATTAATACAGTGCCGCATGAACCACTAACTTTTTTAACCTTGGCAATGATTGAAACTCGAACGTTAAGACTTTAATACATAAAATAATAAATAAATATTATACAATTCATCTTCAGTTGAGATTCCGAGAATCTATAAAATGAATTCGTTTATTTTTATAACATTATTTAAAGCGCTCATAACATTTTTCACTGCATATAATTCACGACAGCAAGTACAGAAGTAGTTTCACATTCATGTTTTTAACGCCACATATTGACAATAGCAAATATATTCTTCATTAAATATATTATAAGAGTTATACAACATTGGTAATCAAACAGTCATTAATTTTCTTATCAGACCGTTACAAAGATATAGATCGATATATGCTTATGCCAATTCGAACGTTGATTATACTCTAGATTAACATTCTTTTTTTAATGCATTATTTGAGGGTACTTGACCAATCTAAAACACTAAAATATTTTTATCTTATAAAACAACGCATAAGATACTCTAGAATGTCAGGGTTCTATTCCAATTAATAAAAAAAATGCTAACACACACTATTATTCACTAGTATTCCTTGTGTTGTGGGTAGCATGACCGTACACAAATATGACATCCCTAACAGCCTTGACCCAAGATCAAACAGTGATATAAATGTCTGCCCTGATCGGAAATCCAACTGCGAACTAAGATATAACACCTTATCCATAACTGACTCTGAGTCTGGTTCTAACTGAAAAATAAGATTGCCTCAAACAAGTTCCTTTATTCTGCTCCCGGCGCACCATCGCCTCACTGTGTCCCCTCATTGTGTTTATAAAGAATGAAAAACGAATTATATGAAAGAACTGGCCATAAACATATAGGATAGAAAATATAAAGGATTCTGTGGTTCGATTATATAAATGTTCGTGCATTTATATTGTCTCTAATTTGATTTAACTGTTCTAATTTCATGTACTTTTGTACTACAATTAATTCAAATAAATAAATCATTCAATTCATAATCAGTTTTGAATGAATATTTTATTTTGCAACTTATGAATAATATGTTGTTTAAAAATTCAGTCTTAAAGTGTTAAATAAATCTTACAAAATAGTACTACTGAAGCACACACATGCGTACTGTACTAGTAATAAATAAATGTCATGTTAGATAACAAGACACGAAGACAAATTAGATCTGGCAAGTTGTGAGGGAGAAGATAGATAAGAGTATCATTTTAATATTACAGAGGAAACTTATCATATGAGTTTTTATAGAAACCACAGATTAGAAATAGTAAACATGCATGTAGGCTAATTTAGCGACTGCGTTGAATTTTTTATAAATATAAATATAAATACGGAAACGTGTAACTTTAGTAGAATATGTTTGTTTGATTAATGTCATAATGTAAAATTTTTGACTTTTATTTGGATGATTGCCGTATTTTTTGTCGACACTTAGTGCCAAAATTGTTGAATGATAGTTTAATCTCAACGCCGTAAAATATTTTAAAAATAACAACAAGTAAAATCTTAAACCATATGTTTAGATTTAACAAAAGGTTTGAATTCGCCAATTGAATGTACCTCTGTTTTAAATTGTTTAAAGTTTAATATAATGTTGAACAATATAAATCTGTTGTTCTTCTGAAGCGAAGCTGGACGGTTTACTAGTAATAAATTTAACTAAGTATTTTTTTTTTGTTTCAGATTGCACTAACTACTTAGAACAACCAACAATGAAAAACGGGAAGCCTATAGATCCAGCGTACGATATCGATATAGCAAGTAAGATAAGTCAGAACATGTATCTACTTACTGTTGTATATTTAAAAGTACATATATTGTAAAGGCAAAAATACTTATGACTATTCGTAGTTATTCTTTATAATTCGATGCTATACATTGTAAGCACTTTAAAAGAAACATTTTTCTATCGCTTTGGTCTTTTTTAGCTTTGGTCATCTTACATCATAAATAAGTAATTTCAAAAGTGAACAACTTATTCGTTTAAAATTCTTTAGACAGTTAAAGACGGACTTATTTTCAGATTATGTGCGAACGATGGTCTCATTCGGCATCATCAGTCTCTTCGTAATGACTATGGGCTGTGGGTTCTCCACTTATACCTTCCGTAATCCTAGGTATATGTTTAAACGCCTTGCTGCAGGCATCCACTTTATAAGCAGTAAGTATTTGATTTTTTTATTTCACCAAATATCTTTATACCCAACAGTATACTAATACGGTAAAAACATTATTGTTTTAACATATTATTGACTAGATCACTAAGGTTAATTTGACATAAATATTTGATATTCTGAGCTGATTTACTTTGTCTAATTTTCACTTCAAATAAATGTCAAAATTTAATTATTGTTTTAACAATAATGATTTACACATAAATTTTTACAAATCATGATTTCCGAGGTTAAATTGAATTTAAATTATTTTCTGCTAAATATTGACAGGGAATCAATGTATAATTTGATGTTTCTCTTTAACAGCTTCTTGTACGTTTGTGGTGGTTCAAGTAACGATGTCTTCAGTAGACCACATGAAGAAGAATTTGAAATACATTTATCCCGAACGTGCATACCATTCGTGAGTTTTCCCAAATATTATATTATACTTATTTAGTTTCTATTTCATTATATAAGAAAAACAGTTGACCACTGAAGGACACGCGTCTTTATTTGTAATTGATGAGGTTTAGAGACCTCCATCACGCTGATACAGTGTTGATTGGCAGAGGACATTTAGCCAAGCCTGTCGAATGTTCTTACACCACCCGAAAAGCTCCAACATGACTCAACGACTATTATATAATGACAAACATTGGAACTGACTTGTTAATATGTCTCTAAAGCACAGATGCGCTCAAGAAACAATAAAAATTGCTACTAGCGTTTACCTACGTTACTCCTAATCGAACTCGCATTTTCATAGCTTCATCACTTGCTATCGATGTAGGCCATCGGGCTATAACCGTTTTTACTTCTAGTATTACACACCAGTTACAATAGATTCAAATTCTCACAAAGGGCTAAGGAACTAAAATATACATGGGTTTTTTTATAAACACTTAAAGATATTAAATTGAGCGTTAATTGTAATAGTAACTTCAAACTCTTACAGTTACTATTTCAAGCGTTTTGATTGGTATTCAAAAATTTTGATTGGTATTTAAATTGAATCTAAAACATAAAAAAAATTGTATTGTTTATAAAACTAAGTTCATTTTAACCATTACATTGTAATCTTTTATTCACAATTTTTTTCCATGCAAAACTTGTTCAAAAATTCTTACTTAATTCACAGGTACCACATTAGTTTCTTTCTGGCGTGGTTTGTGGTTCTTGTCAACCTTTTCGCTGCGGGATCCTTCCTTTGGTACTCGCGTAAAAGAAAAGGTGATAAGGCAGCGACTGAAGAGCTGGGGATGGCCGATGAACCCACAATCATTGGCCGATGACGGCTCAGAGGACCTGTTCTCAGACAGCTGAAATGGTCTCATGAATACTTCCTCAAATCTATGCTGAACAGTGCTCAATCGACCAATAGCTGTAACAATATTTTAAAGTCTTCCATATTGTATGTTAAGACAACCTTTTTGCGTGTCAATACATTTTAATCTATTTCAACCGCATGCCTGACCGAAATCGTTTCCTTAAACTTTAAAAATATCAAGCTGTATACAATTATCTAAATTTATATTCAATGCATTGTTAAACTTATAAGCATCAAATATAATCATTATAGCATCAATTTCATAACACGCTTGTAATGTATTACACGGAACACCAATTTATATTATAAAGCTACTTAGAACTTATTGTTTTAATGGAGGTGGCCTTTTTGCAATATTATAATGTGCTGTGTTTATTATACATGATTATTACTTATAATTCGCTATGGTTAGCCGTTAAGCATTATTTAAGGGGTTATATTCTGATTCTAGTCAAACTTTTGTTCAAGTTGTAATCCGATTCATTCCGTAATTGATCCAGATCTTGCATCACTTGTGTATCCATTTATCTACAGCTTTTAATATTTTGTAATGTTTTAAAACAGCAACCGTATGTTAAGGTACAAGTATGTATAAGATATGTATATGAAATGTAAAAAAAATAATAATAAATAACACATCTGATATTCACTGAGTGGAAAGCATATAGAGTTGAAAAAAGACAAGAGGTTCCATCAAATTTCATAAATACGTGCTGAATAAAACTGCGTGGAAACTGAGTAAGTTGACGTGCCAGCTCTTCGCTGTATTCTCAATTGGTAATGGATACTCTCTGTTCTTTTCGCTTGAACTGATTTCACTAAGGCGAAGAGACGACGCGGGAATATCGAAGAATGTTATATTGTTAACGATACAGTTTCCTCTCTTATCAAATTTAGTAATTTAAAACAATTAAGCTTATCAATTAACGGAGACATGGCTTAATATGATAATGATAACTCGTCTACGGAGAAATATTAACAATACCCCTTTTCAAATTATATGGATATTTATGTCGGGACAATTACGGAATGTGTCGTTTATTTCGTGTGTGTAAGCAGAAGTTAAAAATGTTTTAGTGTTAAATATCTTCTATTTTAATAAAAGATAATTCACTAAGGTATTCTTATTGTATTTGAACGGTTCACGTTAAAGTTGTGTCGGTGAAAGTAAGGCAAGAAATGATATAATGGTTCAATAATCAAATGCGTCATGTGCTTACAATTGACGTTAAGCATCAGATGTGATTTGGGGACCAGGTAGATTACGGAAGTAATGCTGATTATATTTGAAGGTATACTAATACTACGAACAAGGCTGAGCCGGTAGTGTAAACAGCTGATTGCGACCCAATATTATTCCACACATGCTCCTGCGAATCCTAAGTTTAGTCTCGACACGATCAAACTGAATCAGTTCTTTATTGTCTGTGAGTGAATTTTGCTGTGTTTATTCCAATCTTTTTGCAATGTGTCGTACTTATTGATGTGAGGTATGTTAAACAATTTTAAACATTGAAATGTTTTTGAGCCTATTTCTATTATTATATCCTTCAAACACAGTTACATTTTATTATTATTCCTTAGGAAAAGTTTTGGCTATCGTTACACCATATATTGGCTGCTCTGTTAAATTATTTGTGCAAACTATTTTGTGTACCAAAGTTGAAAAGAAAAACACAATTGCTCCGATACATTGTTTTATTTTTGATCCTGTTTTATCTAAAACTCCCCTGGGAATGTGCAAACGCATACCGCAATATAATATATATATATATATATATATTTGGGTATCAATGTTCAATGATAGCTGTGCTTAAAGTTGTAGATGTAGGAACTAATAAACTTATAGAAAGTAACATTAAAGTTCAGAGTTCAGCGATGAGATAAAAAAAGTTGATTTTAAACTTTGTATGTTAGAGCTATTTTAAAACACGCATTGTCGAAAGTCTGGCAAGTTCCCAGAGACGAACTGTGACACTGCCAACCAGAAGAGGTGAGTGTCCGAAAAAAACTGTTGAAGTAAAGGCCAGTCACACTGATGGCTCGCTGTTGGTCTGAAGAAATAAAACTTGTCTTTACATCACGGACATTTAGGTGATTTTAGATTTGTTAAGATAGTAACATGATAGTAATTAGAGTGACATTTTTATGTTTGAGTTGTTTTAATTTGTTTACAGTTAATAGTTTTGACAAAATAAAATTAAACTACTTTGCAATGATATGCGAGCATATCGTATTTTGTTATATACCTTTAAACGTGGATAGCACCTCGCTTGCATAAATGTAATTACCAACATACATACCATCATCAACACTTGTTTCGTCCCGAAACGGTACATAATCAGGGTAAGAAGACTCGTGACTGTACAATGAATAACAATTTAAAAACCATAATTTGCAGTATCAGTATTTGCAGCAGTGAATCATCAATAAAACCCTTTAATGATAAGCAAAGAAAATTTTATTATTACATATTATTATACAAAAACTCAAATTGACATGTTCTTAATTCACACAGCTGCAGAAACCAATTATTCAAACAACGAGGGTGCTATTTTTAAACATAGGGCAATGATTTCTAAAGTGATACGAGAGGGGTTACTATGTAATAAATGAATAAATTCATAACAAAGTTTAATAATATAATAATCGAACTATAACATACATTGATTAAAAAAATTGGTGTAAAATTTTCTCTTATGTACGATAACGTTATAATAATTCTCGAAACGTTCGTGAAAAATTAGAAAGTTTCTTGGTTTAGGTTTAATGGGGACCGCCATTGTAAAATATTGAGAACGTGTTCCTTACAACGTATCTCAAGCGTAATTCGGAAATGTTTGTGACGACAGAGAACCGATTCACTAACTCATTCACTGATCACTTCTGTAAATACATAAAAAAATATAAAGTCAGACCTGTGTATGTTTTATTAATACAAACAACAAACTGGTGTGCCGATGATTTTAGGTACATTTCCAGTTTTTACTGTCTCGGCTGAGTTATGTTAAATTATTATTTATAATTAAATAGTATTTCAAAACTAAAGAGTATCAAGCCTACAAAGTTGCGGTTAACTTGATTAATAAAAAACATTTCGGAATTAAAATTGTTCTAAAACTTCTAGATAACTCTGTTACAGAGAGAGAGCAGAGTTCCAAAGTGGCATACCGTATCCATGCCAAGATTATAATTAATACTAAATGGTCACTTGAAGAAATGTAATTGCAGTCTTATTTGAATACTAGCAAATGCCCTCCCTTCGCTTCGGTAAAACTACCTTACGCTTAGAAATAGCATCTGGATTTTTCTGGATTTTTTCGTTTTGTGAATTAGAAATACATATATTAATTCATAACTTTTTTATTTATGGACTGATTGCAATTAAACAAACTTTAATTATTAAGTGATGCTTACAAACGTACAGACAAACGGACGAAAATTCTAACAACTATAGTTTTAGGTTCTATCGCGTTAATAATGGCCCGTAATAATTTTTTTTCATATGTCGTCCATGTACAGAAAGCGATCAATTAGAATTTTATTATTAGTATATATTGACACAATAGAATGCATAATTTGTAAATATTGGTACTATATTGTTATATATAAATATATGTAGTACTAGCTTGATTAACGATAGTATATATAATGGATAATGTTCTTTGTAGGTCAATGAACTGCAGCACAAAGACCTGTAGCTGATATACATGTGTAGAATAAATAGACACAAAAATTAACGGGCTTTACTATAACAAAGATATCCCTACAAGCACGAATCAAAGATCCAAACCAAGGACCAATAAATAACTTAGCCCTTGCTAGTCTATAGATTTCACGCACAAACATTATAGCTGTAAGTTTTCTACCAATATATAATTAAAAAATGAAGTGCCAAATTTAACTCCAAATACCCTAAAATTAAATATATTATTTCCAAGAGATATATACATTGTTTAGCCTTTTTCCTACTTTAACATAAAAATATTTATTTAACTAAGGCCAAAGGTAAGGTAAGGCTAGAGTATAAAAGCGCTAAGATTTAATTTAATATTACAATGTAATGATTTTTTTTTGCCTTTAATAGAACCAAGGGAGGTTATGAAATTAAAGTCTGAAAACCAAAAACCTGTTTCATCTCACCCATTGCTTAAAAACTCAAACGTCCTGGTGTTACATGACTTCGTCAACACACATCAAACTGGTTCGATAATTGTTTATTTAGTTACCTTGGCAACCGCACAGTCTTGCATGCTATTGTTAAAGATAATGGAATAAAATAATTTTGGAGGTAGCCTTAATAGATCAATAAAGGCAAGATAATTCAAGCAGATCACGCGATATGGCCGAATCTAAGGTACGCTTCCATTCTGTCCTTTTCACTTTAATTGATTGATTGGTTACGTGACATGGAAACCGGAGTACAGTGCTGGTTATTCCTAGGGCTCAACATTCAGCTGGTTTATGACTATCCATTAAAATGCTAGGGGAACTTGCGTTCGTGTAGAGTTCATCATAATGGATGATTCTAGTTCCGTTGACATTTTAATATTTGCTTGGCATGACTTTACGTAATTTAGTTCTAAGGTAAGTTGCAAGTAAACTCCGTGTTATGGATATGTTCGTTTTGATCGTGGCATAAAAGCTTCATAGTTATGTAGTTACGTATCAACTTAGTAGATTTTTCATTTTATAGGGCAAAACTAAAAACATCAAGAAAGGTGTCGCTGCACAAGCTCCTAAGGACAATTCTAGTGAATCTAGTGGTATGTACAGTAGATATAATTACACTATTAAAAGTCAAAGTATTATACTTAAGTAGGCCGAAGTTTGTTTTTACCGACACAATTGAATAATTTTAATATTCAATTTTGCCTTTGTTACGTACTATCTTCATGGAAGATAATATTTTAAACAGAGCGTAAGGTTTATAACATAACATAGTAATTTAAATGTTATTGATTCTCAGGTACCTAGTAAATATTTATATTAAATTATAATACGCCGTCGCTTCGCTTCAGTAAAATAGTATTTATCGCTCCCGAAATAATCACTGCTCATTTTTTACAGTCATTTTGTCATTTTTACTGGGGTCATACACTTAAACCTTTCTCATAAGTCAATCAACCTATTAGTAAAACTAGTATGAAAACTCGTGCCGCAGTTTTTACAATTATCGCATTCAAACATAAGAGCTATTTTTTATGATAAATAGCCTATCCGTATTCGAATCCATCCGAAATACCTTTCAAATTATACTTTTCTGATATATGTCGTGTCTTCAAAGATTACCCTCCGTATATATCCAAACTCACGAAATGTTCACTCTGTCTTTATAATATTAGTATAAACTGGTGGTTTTTATAATCGAAGAATACAATGGTGATATCCATTAACAAGCTTCCCACCACACGGAATAAGTTCATACCAAAAATAAGTATTTGTCTATATGTATATTAAAATAAATTGATTTACTTTTTCAAACTAAGATGTAAAATGCTTTCTTACATGAAAAATAAAAATTTTAATTGCTTACACTGATTTGTATAATCAAGGCATCTGTATGAATTTAGAAGATAAATACTGTGAAGTTTTTATTTTCTTATTTGAAGTAAGTAACATGTTTGTAGGCTTCAGCTACTTCACTAAATTTTTTTTGTACTTCATATTAACAAGTCAACAATAATTATAAGAATGTCTATGTTAATCCTTTTTATAAAAACAAATTGCGAAACTCGCAAAAAGTAAATTTTTACTGGCCTTGATACAGGTCGTATGAGTTTTTCCTAATACCTAATACCTCCGTTACAAGTCTATTAAAATACTAATACCCTGCTATAAATACAGTGAGCGGCACTGATGAAGATGATGAAGACCAAATAGGTCGTGGAGTGGGTACAGCAGCCATTACAATAAACAGGGAAGAGTACTTCCAGGCTTTCAGGGATCTGGCCTTCGATAGAAATCAACATCAGTTGAAGAACAATCTGCTCCATCGACGACTCGCTGAATATTACAAGTTGGTTTTAACAGTTTAAAATAATTTAAATTTTGAATGGTTTTCAAATATGTCTTATTGGATTAATAAATAACGCTGAAGATTCAATAATTTATTTACGAATACAGACGAATGAAAATGTGAAGTGCATAAGAAGGTGTAAACTGAAAATTGATATTTTATGATGTATTGTATTGTAAGCGAAATTCAAGTGTATGATATTTATATATATATATATATCATTTAATAAGTACATACAAATTTGATGATAGTTCAGAAATAATAAATATTTATGATGACAATGTTATTGTAATTAAAACCCAATTTTTTTATTAATATGTCATTGTTTGAGAATAGATAACGTACCCGAAGATTGTATAGTAAAATATTCTCATTTCAGAAAGAGAAAACTCGATCATGTTTTGAAACCGTTGGAAGGTGCCACCGATTTAGAAGACAAATACCAGCAGAAGCTTTTTTCCTATGAGGAATTAAAAGAAAAAGAAGAAAGAGAAATGGCGGATGTAAATACTTTTTACTACTTTTAATAATGCTAAGAATTAGTATTTAACAGCAGCATAATAACATAACATTAACTATTTATTTGAACTCCAACTATCGAATTAAGCATTAAATATTAAGATAATGGTGACTCTTTTATGATTAGCTATAGGGGTGATATAATGAAGATCAATTAATATCATTCCGTGAATGAAATTAATTGATCTGAAATGTTGTATACAAATGGTAATATACTAACTAATCTCATACTATTAATTGGAAAGTAAAAATATTTTTAGTCTAAAAAAATGTTTAGTTTTTCTCTTGTACTTCATCAGATAAAGACTAAATTACAAGCTGTAGAAACGCAGTACAGTGACAAATTGGAACACGCAGAGAAGAAGTTTGACGAACTCCAGACACTGGAACGTAATACGGGGACTGGTTTGATTTACTCCAAGAAGGGCAAACCAATAGCTGATAAGGTACAGCGCAAATGCCACTAAATTAAGTCACGTGTTACCTACGAATTATTATAGAACTACAAAAATATTCACCAGTTTTAAATGTATGCTTTCTGCTCTTAATAACCATCGTTTCATTAATATTATATTAGTGGACAGCTCTGACTTCGTCTAGGTTCTACAATTAATTATATATACGTATGTGCATGATATATAGTCTACATCCATTCGTAATACCTATCTAATAGTAAAAAAATGCTTACATAGTTCCGGATATTACATATACGACTCACGAAATTCGCACTCACTCGTTGTAATATTAGAATGGATTTATTTAGACTTGATTACACTTGGATTAAAGAACTTACGGCTTGCACTAAACAGCTAAGGGGTTGTAACCTGACTTAATATTATACTTGGGACCTACATATTTGTGATTTTCTTAATATTACAGACCGTCCATAGACTCCTTACTTTGCAAAGAAACAAGATGGAGCAAGTATCAGCACTCTGGCTGCGCTATATCAGGGTCAGAAACGCGGTGGCGGAATTGGATGCTATCGTTCGTAAATTGGAAATGCTGGGACCGGGGCTGTATGTGGCACATTATGAACAGCTACACATTGATAACCAGAATTTCTTAACTAAAATTGAAGGTTAGTCTTCCAATAAGCTTCCTAAAGGATTCATCAATGATATAACTTTAATACGACATTAACTTCTAATCATAACACAATGACAATTTTTAGCCTAGGTATATCGATATTGTTCTTGATTTTATTCTTATTATAAGAACTGAGTGTTGTACGTACGTCACATAAATTTTGCTTCAACAGAGCGCGAAGATGAATTAATTAAAAACCGAGGTAAATGCACCGAACACAATCAAATCTTGGCTCATATTAGAGAGAAGATGCATCACACTAATGAAGTAATTGACTTTACTGAATGCGATCTTGGTGACGCGGAGATTGAACTTCTGCGAGCAAGGGAAGATTTAGGTCAAGTAAAGGTTAGTTAGTAATTATACAGGTAACTTCAATCTTGAACTGACATGATTATTTACTAAAACAGACAATTTAATTAGTTACAGAATTGTTAGCAAAAAACAAAATTAATAGTGAATACGAAATTAAAAGTTTGTAAATACTTTTTATTGTTTTGCTAAAATCTTTAAATTTAATCGATTTGGTCTCGACAACTAATTAGTTTTTAAGCATATTACATAATTAACGTAGATTTAATACTATTTTCATATAAAGTTTTCACAAAAAAAAAAACTTTCTAACACTTAAACCTGATTATTTCACAATTGTGTTACGCATTTAATTTAATATTTTCCTAGATATTTTATTACACAACAGCTATTTGCAAACATACTGAAAGTAACAAAATGTAGCTTAATTCTATCTGCAACGCTCCATTAGCTAACGAGATTACAGGCTCCTCAGAATTGCTCGTTATAATTACGCAGGCACTTGTAACATGATACATCTGCGTACTAATTTGATAATTACGCAATCTAATCATAAACTCGTTTTAAATTAAATACCAACATAATATATTTATTAACGTCACAAATAATGCAAGTAAAACCTGAATTATTTGTGATCATATTGCTAATGTTAGAATTATAATTCAGTTCATTTATTATTGAAAGAATTAAGACCTTATAGATTCTTTGGATTAACTAACTGTAAAATTGTTTTTCACAAATTAGACAACAAATAAAATCTGAATAGTTGTTAATTTTAAATAATACAAATGTTATGTTACACGGATTGCTATTATTTCTACACAGGCACTTCAAACATAATATCACTACTGCAAACAAATTGAATACAATTAAATGTATATTCATTTCTTAATTAGAATTTGTGATGCCTTTAATTATCACATGCTGCGGCTTTAATCCGCACTTACACTACGTTGTGGACCCATGTAGCAATGTACAATGTAGCAATGTACACCATACAGTGCTACCAAGGCACTCCGGTGAGTCCCACATAACCAGCGTTGCCGGTACGCTGGTATGCATGAGCATTCACCATCCTC
>DWPT01004403.1:0-13280 GCA_018251895.1 Agathymus mariae mariae
AAAACCACGATAAGAAGGCCAAAGGTGAAGCTTCAAATGAGCCGCGAGGCACAAAGGAGATGAAAAGGCTGGGAAAGGTTGCGATGGAAACTGACGAGAATTGAATGCGGCCACTCGGGCCGTTCGGCGGCTCATTATTGAGGCGGACGTGGGCCGTATGGCTTCGTCCGCAAGCTGCATACCCGCGAAATTCGATATGAAGGGAAAACATAAATTACTAACTGCGCAAGGTGCCAACGGTTAGTTCAAACTAACGGTAGCGAGGGGTTCATTTATCGAAATCTGGAAAGTAGACGTATTTATAACGTCATAGTTATTCTTAACCACAATGAACATTATATGGATATAATACCGAAGGGGATGACTATTCTCAGTGGTGCAGCGTTTGTGCATCACCAGGACGTAAGTGGCTTCAAGCAGATGCTCAATACTAAAAAGCCTCCGATAAGTATGTATTCGCGTTTTGAAAATAATGTTCCTTCAATTAAAATAACTTAACATTTTTTAAATACTATCAAAGTGTCTGCACGTTTAGACTCTACTATTACTTGCCGGAAAATGAACCGTCCAATTATAATTTCTTTAGTTAATCTTCGTCGGACTCTATTTTAATACTGTCTTTATCTTACCTCTATATGGATTAATGAGATTAGGTGTAAACTGAAAGTGCTAATTATGCAGTTAATTGATTATTTGCTAATAAAAACATATAAAAATAAAAAAAAACAAAAGATATTTTGGGTCACTTACAGTTTTGAGGGATATGATTACAGCGCAGTACAGTGCAGGGCTTTTATTACGTTTGATTGATTACAGGGTCGACTAGAGACGTTTTATTTTTTATATATTTCAACCTTTTTTTATACTTTCAATGAACTGAATCATTATGTCCATGTTTCTTAAAAAATTATGTATCACCCTTTTCCAACCGATTACGGGTATTGAAAGGATGTCTGGAACTTGTTAGGGGCGTGATTCGAAGCTTTTTAGACCCTGGATCATCAGTCTTGCCAAAACTTTTAAGGCCGGTCCCGAAAAAACAGTGAGCGCCGAAGATGATTTTCCTTTCGACGCAAACATGTCGTAGCGTGTGTCAGGGATAGGTCGTGACTTTTTTATTATTAAAACGATAACTAAATACTTGGTTGGATTTATTTCACACGTTGTTAAAACTTGGTATTATATTTTTATTTCAGATTATAATGAACATGTCCAGATTTAAAAACATTTTATTGTATACTGAGATGAAAGAGAAAAGTTTTAATGGGATCTTGTGGTTCCATTAAGTAATAAGTTGACAATAAAATGTGAACCTATCGGAATCGGGTTAGATGAGACTGATTAAAATAACTTCAAGTAGTTATTTATTATATTGTAAGAAGAAAAAACTGTAAGAGATAAATAAATAAAAAGATATTTATAAAAAAAAGCTCTGTTTCCCACAAATCGGTACTAGGTAACAATAAAACTGCACCGGGACCGCCGGTTGCCGCGGTCAACGTGTTTTTAACTGTGAAAGGTACCGTTGTGAAAATGATAAATTATATAATATTGTTGTCTTATATTATTATGTTGATTATAATAAGTTTGATGTTGTGTGGTCTGAGAGTAAATCAAAATCTGTTTAACTTCGTCGGCCAATCAGCGAAGACCGAAGACCGCATATTATTTGATTTTAACTCGATGCTAACATGTGATCCGAACTTCACGAAAAATGAAATCAGGAAAGGAACCGTTCGTCCCTCTCGAGTGTTGCACACAACTCGCTCGCACAACTTCTTTTGTTACATGCGCCCATTACAATTACTCCAGAACAAATTAAACGTTAAATTGAATATATATATCCGCTCCATACCCAAAATTGTAAGAAAGCACTTACTAACCATCTACAAACCCTTAATTACTTAGAAAAAGAGCAATTAACACACATTTTAAAATAACCTACTCATAAGATTTTAAATTCCCGGTAACATTTTATGATACATAAAATACCATCTGGTAAAAAAATTGCTGTCATTCATATACACGCATGCGCCAACATTCGCTCATGTATCACAAAAACACTCGCATGCACTCCTTCTCTCACTTACACACGCATGTATGCGTGTACATAGTCAGACTCACATACACTCCTGTAATACAGGTTTTTTCTAACCCACATCAGGCGCCAGGCGCTCACAAAGTAAGGACTAAAATTTAACCAGAAATTATTATTAAAAAAAATTGTTATCTTTGTGAGAGAAAATAAATAAGTATTATTATTTTTTTATTAAAATAAGAAATTTATAAGGGGAGTATCATAAGTGATAATAATTTCTGATTCTTTCGCCGTTTCTTCTCCTCGATGTTAAAGCACCTTTCCGAAACGGTAGTAGAAGCAAAAAATGACGTGCATAAGTGTATTTACAGAATACCTATATGATTAAATGATTTTGAATTTGAATTTGATAGGTGTTTCAAGTTATCATTAGTGTAGTATAAAAAACGAACATCCTATTTGTTTTAAGTTTACACTACCCACACGATAACGATAAGTGTTTTCCGCTTCGCGAGAAAATATTGAAGCGCAGTGTTCCTTAGGGTAAACTCCGAAATTTCACGTTCGTCCCTAATAACATAGTTTACCAAGAAACTCTACGGCTACACCCTGTCAAATCCTACACATGTGTGCATATGTAATTTCGTCACAGTGTCCGTTATTTTCTACAAAGACAACGTGTGTCAATGCATACATATATCATGAACTGGCAAACCGCTTCAGAAAAACTACTTTAAGAAATAGCAGCTCATTGTTGTAGGAATGTATTATCTCGTTCTGTGAATACAAATTAACTTATAACTTTTTTTATGTATGGACGGATTGCAACGAAACTAACTAACTTTAAGTCACAAGTGATGCGTAACGCAATACATCACTGAAAAGCATGAAGAAATCTTATAAACCGTTTCTGAGAACAGCGCGCACAAACGCACAGATAGAAAAACAATTCTAACAATTATTGTTTTGTGCTCTATTGTGTTAATATAGGGCCCTTATAATATTTTTACTCACATATCATTCATGAACAGAAAGCGTTCAGTTAGAATTTTATTACATGTATAAATTTTACGCCAAAACAGATTATTTTGAAAGTGTAACGTAGGAGATTTTTAAGTGTAAATTATTATAGTATACTTAATGAATTCGTTTAAGATGAAAAATCCTTTAGCATACTTGAAAGACTAAGTCAGACTCTCGCAGGGACTCTCACGGTGCAGTTAAATTAGCTGTCGACACGGAGAAAACAGCTTAATTTAAGTTTTAAGTTAACTCTAATTAAAACAACTCAAAACATTGCGAAACCATATTAAAACATGTGCAGGTGGATAGCAGATACTTCTTGCTTCCTGCTCATTTTTGCGATGCCAATTAATTCAATGATTACTTTTATAATATCCCAGGTAAATTTTCTATTTCAATATCGTATTTGATTTATTACGAATTTCAACGCTTTTCTTATCTTCAATTTTAAATTATTCACGAAAAATGAAGTATCAGAATTCAAAAATTTTTGCAATTGGACGCAACTGGTTGTGATGGAATATGTGTAAGGAACTCTATGTATTGGATTATATTTTATAAAAACATATTATTATTTCTGATCTGGCAGAAAATCAGTGGTCTATCGGTAGGCCATAATTATCGCAACACACATACATTTTTGTTCTTTAAGTGTAGATATAGCTTCAAGTATTAATTTTGTTGTGTTCTTGTTCGGTTATTTAACAGTTTATAATTATATTATATTTATATATTTTTATGTGTGTAGTTACTCTATCCTATGACAATAAAGTTGTTTCTTTCTTTCAATACACACAAGATTCGCTTATGATAATAATTAGATTTATTATAGACACAGTGCGATGTTGCCAGTCTCACAGGACTATTTCCTATCGTTGTAGCGAGACATCGACACTAATAACACCGCGCGTTTACAAATGAATATCGGTGTGCCAACAGCGCAAGTGACCCACTGCGGTGTCTACGACTATTCTATGTGAGTGGTTAGGTTGGCTTACTGCGAGGTGTGTGATACATTATGTATATGATAAGCTAAATATTCACTTTCAGATGTAGTACACGATAGTCCATAGTTAACATCACCGATGAATGAAAAAGTCCACGGAGTCTCTACGAAGTACTCTTCGGTTTTAAGTTGTTAGTTTGAAGTCACAGCATAACTCCTAATTTACTGTAAAACTCCAGTTCACCCCATTTGAACCGAATAAAATCAGGTAAGCGTGAGTGAGACGCGCATACATTTCACTTTAGAGATTCACATGATTTTTCCTTATAATTTTGGCCATTAATCAGCCGTGGCGGTTGTAGAAGGCTCCAACGCGCTGATAAACTGACAGATTTACGGCACCGCGCACTACCCTGACAACACCGTTACACCCGCATCGAGGGCGCGACTCCACCGAGGAACCACACTACAGTAGCGATTACGTTAAGTTTAAGTGTTACAGTAATTTTATCTAATATTTTAATTCAAAGACTTGTTAATTTTTTATAGTTTGGTGCATTTCAGTAAATTAAAAATATGTATATCCTTTACGTGTCAAATTGGTGATGTTAACATAACTTTCATTTTCTAATAGTTCGGGATAGTACATAGGTTACCCGAACTGCTGAAGGTTTACACAATATTTTAATACTTTTGTAGATCTTTTCTTTGGCTCGCCTGAAATGTATGGCATGGTGTGGCGCACCTACATATATTTTGCGTTGTTTGTTTATGTAAAACGGCGAAAGCAGTCATTTATCGGCATATCTGGTATTATTATTACGGTATTATTCCATGAAGCCTGCCTGGCTAGCCACCGCATTCTTACCTGATCAGCCACCAAACGAATCGTCGTGTTTCGGGTGGGGGCTTGAGAGCCAGTACTTTCCTTCTTTCTTCTTATTTCGTGGTCGACAACGCATCAGTGATACCTGTAGTATATACTAGTATACTGACGTCCATGACGATGACCACTCACCATCGAGTGCCTCATCTGCTCGTTGGTCGGCAATTATATAAAAAAAACCTTTTTGTCCCGCAGTTAGCATAAATTTAGGTGTCTCTCCCCGTTCACATACCAATTAAAGTCCAAACACCTCGACGAATCGCTCGAAGAATGCTTTATCAAGTGGCTATTATTTATATGTCCATAGATAAATTGTAATATCATGACCAAATTCTATTCTCCCACTGATCATTAAGCAATAGGGACGTTGGCAAGGCGCCAGTGGCCGTCGACGTCCAAGCCGTGTCGCGATTGCCGATTGATACTCACGCCATATACACACAGAATACATCAATACTGACCAATGCCATGTCGGCTCCATAGTCGCGCTGTGTGTATTATCGCTTTCTGTTTATTTATCCAACTCAGTTTGTTATTTATTGGCAAGCGAACATTTTATCAAAGACATTTGGAGAGAAACACGGTCCTCGTTTTTGTAAATTTTAGTGACAATTATTTTACTAAATTTGTAAAATTCTTTAAGTAAAATTGTAACTGAAGGATCTGGGGTCCCGGGAGATTGTTAACAGAACAGAACAATTATAGCGGATAGGAAGGATAAAGTTTACACGCGAAGTCCAGTGAAGTAAAATTCTTAATACTTATGGACGACGTGTACGACATTAAAAATACTGTGTTATGCTCCTTGTTACGTTCGTATTAACGCCGTAAACAATTTACTCGTATGTATTTATTAGTTTTAATCGATATAATACGGACTTACAGATAGGTAACTTCATCGTAGGATAAAATTACTTGCGAAAACTGAGTGTAATTTTATTAACTCCCTTCTCCATCTTGGCCGCTGCGAAATGAATCTGCGGCGGCGCTCGATTGGAAAGTTAACTTGTTACAGCATTGTTCGCTGCACTTACGTACGAGCCGCGATAGCTGACGTTAAGGACAACTCTCCAGTCTCTGTGCTGCTGCAGCCGGGTGACTGACGCGACAATTATCACCAACCAACTGTAATACTACAGTTAAATTATTATGTTCAACTGTCTCGCAAATTTGATGTAATAGGCAGTATTTAACAACCAATTAGGGCGCGGAAGGAATGTGTGAAGGAATTTAGTGTGAAAAATACAACTTTGACCTTATTAAAATTGTAGCGTTCCTTAAATTTGCTTCTAACGGCGTCTGTGTATCTCATATATCGCACCCGATCATTGCTTACATTATCCGAGTACATTGAAATACACCGTTCCGCTTACATCTTCTTCTATAAACCCTATTAATTTCATCCGTTTATAGCTTCCTTCACTGCAACCGGCAACCCGCAACCCGATTTACGTCAGAGTCATATTAACCATTCAGTTTATCGAAGAGCTCGTTGTTTGATTACATTTAAAAATCGAAAATGTTTACGATTTATGTTTGGGTAGTAAATTACCTTTTGGATTATAGATGTTTCATTTAAAAGGTGTTTTAGTGTTCCTTTGTGAACACTTGTTTGTATATTATCAACAGATGTAACTAAGTTTCTGTTGGGGGCCTTATGATCTAGGTCTCTGGTCTGTAGAATAATGACGGTGCTGTCGTAGACACAACCTGCCATCGCGCACAGTTGCTCGCCATACTATGCACTCACATAGGTACATTACCTACGTGTTACAAAATACGGCGAAAACTCTCAATAAGGAGACCCGATGCAGCGAGAAACTCTGTGTAACGAACGTATCTCCTGAATCTGGTTAGTATTCTATAGTAACCCATTGATGTAACTTTATGTAACAAGGTGACTTATACTTAATAGCGATTTATTTTTGCACAGTAACCTCGACTATAACGCACGCAAATGATAATACCCACATTAATAATCCTGTCAACTGTTTGAAACGTGTGCGTTTCTTTTGTTCGTTATGATTACTGCCTACCTTTGAAATAGACAACATTCATAAGAAATTCGGCTTGTTTCGAACACGTGGCTTCACCTCGTTTATTACTGCTTTGTTACCATTGACTAAGGTCTTTTTAATTGCTTCTTAGACCCTCCGCCGTAATACACCGAATAACGACACTCGTATAGGTTAATTGTGATCTGAAAATCTTTCGGTAATCTATATCTCGTTACAAAAGCAAAAAACCAAAAAGTTGCTTTGATTCGTGCGATAGCATAAGGTGAAAAAGAATGTGATGTGGGGCGACGCTGTGAACTCTCGTTATCAACCGTATGCATCATTTGGAAAATAAAGAAAATGATTTAAATTCAACTCTTATAAGGAAATAAAATTACCAAAATTTGAAGCCTTCAATATAGTCATGCTGCATTAGTTCCAGCAGTAGCACATCAATAACGTAATTAATGGGTCTATTGTGAAGTCAAAGACTGTGAAATTTACCAAACAGCCTGGTATAACAAACTTCAAGGCTTCAGAAAGATGGCTTTGGCAAGTTCAAGTTTCTCCACGATATTACTACGGCAAGATGAGTGGAGAGGTCCGCTATGTGGTCTGGAATGTTACCGACAGATGGACCGACAGCGCTTCTTACAGCGTCGTACAAGGTGGAGTATGTTAGAGGTCTGCTTAATTGATCAAGAAGAGAACCGTGTCCCACACTGGATCGCTACTGGGGTGATGCCGTGTAATGAAACTGAAACAAAATGTCAAGGAACGAGTGTAATTAGACTTGAATGCCAAGTAAATGAAGGAAGTCAAAGCCAACCAAACCACGGACGAAGTTATGGTGAGTGGTACCTTTTGTAGAAGGTCGCTGTCTATAGGAGGCTCATATCCTCCTTTTAGAGCCAACTGTGAAATTATTTTAGGTATTTTTATAACAGTGTCGGATACTTTTTTTTATTGTATAAATGTGTTTTCTTTAAAGTTGTATGCCTGATAGGGATCTTGCTGGGATAGGATAGAACACTGTAAAACCTACAGTACCATACTATTAAACCCCCTTTTCCTTGATCGTCAGCACGATATACTACACCAACTATACGATCTCCAACCCACACTGGCCATGGCCCATTTTTGTGTTTCCCGTCACCAGCTTAGTTTAGGGTCAAGTTCAAACCGGATTTAAGAATGTCCAGTTCTCAACGGAAAGAGTCAATTGCGGTACTATGATATATTTCCGCTTTATTTAGACATTAGATTTACTTAATGTCTGTAACAATACCGACATAAATACTGTAAACGTTAACCTTCTAATGTAATATTGATTGATCTTTGGGTTGACTGATACTGACAATCTCGCTAGATTCTAGACAAATACATCTGTATGAGATTGAGACACACTTAAAAAAAAAATTAAGTCATATTATATGTACGACAGTGTACAAATATTGAATCGAACTTGAAATAGGTTGTTAAAAAGTAATGATTATGGGAACTAATGTGGTTTGAGAAATAAGGCCAGTGAACACATCCCTTCGCCCACCACTACTGTAGCTACAGTAAAAGGTGATCATTAAAATTGCAGTTGTTCGTAACTGCTATAAAACTTGATACAACCATAAAGTCAATTCGAAGGGGTGACGCAATAACCAGCTATGCCTATAAAAAAGAGTTTGTTATCATTTATAAGTGGAATATTAATATATATAGCACTTATAACAATTGCCTGCGCCGGAGATAACGCACTTTAATCAAAATAATCCGAGACGCGAGACGCGAGATGCGAAAGGAGAGGCGCGAGGCGCGCGGGACGGTTCTACATTAGTTTCCCGTCATGGTTTCGCGCTGGAGTTGGAAGTATTGTTATAGAATGAGAATAACACAGCGAAGAAGTGTGAATCGGGATACAATACAAGTATGCTTTACTGTACAGCACTCACCTAGGATGAGACAATTGACCAAGCTTATCCGTAGTACAGTAGTGGTTAAAAGGCGGTTTTATCAGGTAGCAGTCTTTCTATAGTATTGAGTAGGCGAAAGCAGCGAAGGTTATATCAGTAACAATATTTGTTACAGGGTATTGATTAAGTTTTTTTCCCTGTACCTGTGTATCTATTAATCGCCTAGTCGTACAGTCATGGTGTTTAGATACAGCGCGACAACAAACGGGGTGTATTCAGTTTACGGTACTAAATGTGCGATGACCAATTCATAGTTAAATATTAAATTATTTGTTTCTGCTGCGAACTGTCAGATTAACTTGGCACCTTACTTTGCAAAACAAGTGAGTTCAAGAGGTTTGTGAAATGTGAATTTTGAATTAACTATGATACTCTTATGAAAACACCGCTTCCTTCAAACGCGAACGTGAATATCCTCCACAGGCTCTGGTGTTTTAATAATTTAAACTCTCAGATAACCTGGCAAGATGAAAGCCCCATAGCTACTGAATATTTCTGCACTGGTAATAATATCGGAGATGAATGGTGTTAAACAGTGTCTTTTCATAATTACCTTTACGATGTTCAGGAGTAGGACGTTCTCAAGCGTATTGTTGTCTGGATGTCTAAATTTCAGAAACTAAGGAGTTATGTATGTAGAAGTAGCTATCACTTTACAAATGAAATGTTTTTATTTTGTGCGAAGTTAATTTTTACCAACATTCTTCGGATTATTTAAGAATTAACGAAAAATATTCCTAGTAATTGTTAATTATTAAATTCATGTCCCAGCATTTTTTCTTTTCTTTAAAAAAATCATCGATATTATAGGAACACTTCGTCATAAGGATGTATTTGACTAAAATTATTTTGCACTTATTGGAGCGGCCTCGTGTTCCATTGTTAGCGGAACCAGGTATTTAAAGAAGAAGAAAGAAATGAAGTATTAGCTCTCAAGTCCCCAGCCGGAACACGAAGATTCCTTTGGCGACAGGCTTTAATATTGATTAAACTGTCATGTAATTTCATATGCCTAATATCTCTGATATGTGTGCACCCAGTCGCCTACCATTGCTCACTGGCGCCGCTGCGCCGTGCCGACACCCCATCGTATGTCGAGTGTACGTCACAAGTGGTGTTACAATGATAAACATACAGGGTGAATTTTTAATCCTACCTCGGTTGAGGGTCAAGAATAGACGGAAACGTTCTCAGTTGAAATTGTCGTATGTTTTTTGTTAGTTTACAGTTCACGATCGTTGGTGTAGGAATAAACTGCTAAATAAAGATGTATGTATTGACGACACTTCAATTGGTCAACGAAATTAAACCTCAACAACATTATATGTATCTCGTTCCCGCACCTTGTTGAGGCCACGTGTGTGACTCGATGTGTTGTGCTGACTGCTCGACTACAAAGTAGCAGAGCAATTCACAATGTCACACGGCCAAGTACATTTTTTTATTGCGCTGGACCGGATTGTTAGATAAATATGATTGCTAGATATCTAAATGCCTTTATACTCCTTTTTGTTTTAACCCGGTTAGCTCTAAGTAAATAAAAATATAACTGCTAAAATAAATTTTGTTATTGTGTATTTTAGCTTCATTCCTAATTTTAAACAAGCAACAAGCAATTCACGTCACACAGCGTCTAAAATAACCGTCTAAACTTATTGGCAGTTAACATCTCCTCTCCTCATATACTTTTATCCGGTGAAAGATCTCTTATCTATTTACTATTCAGTAAAATAGTTTTCATTTATAAATATATTTTCCACTCCGTATATCCGATGTACGAACGGAAACAAACTTAAAAGATCAATCCATCGCCGACCGATTAACCGTACATTAAAAACTAGAAGTCGCACAGATCAAGTTTAATATTGTAATATCATCCGACAGTGAGTGTAAACTGCGTCAGATAGATGAACCAACTTATCGTATTATCCGCTCGCATTCGGTTTTATTGAATGCTCAAACAACGCAATAAGTTGGCTGATTTATTGCCGGGAGCTGCGACTTTATGATTAATTTGATTGTCATTTTATTGTTTGTATTTTATCATATATTAGAACTGAAGCCACCAGAGCGCTGCGGCTAGTGTCGATTGTAAGGAAACAGTTTTCGGTGAAACTTGCAAAGAGATGCAGGGACGAGTTTCACTTTAGTCACTTTGACTGTTATTATTGATTTCATCATCGCCGTGCACAGCTTCCCTTGCGGGAACTTCATTTGTCCGTAGATCATTTTGAAGTAAATTAACGAAACCATTTGTTTCCATTTCTGAAAGTACATGCATGTTGAACAAGAACAGTTCATTTCTATTGTAACGTTCTTATAAAATAAAAATAAAAATCAAAAATTTGTTTTTTTATTTTTCGTACAGCGAACTACAAGAGGTGATACAGTACCACATATCGAACCAGGATTCAGCTTTGAAATTCTCGTTAGGCGTAGAATTATTAAAAATACTTCATTGATAGATTTATAGATAGATAGTCTTCATTATAAAACCCAAAATTTTATACTTCTAGCTTCAATAGTCTCGGCTGATCGTTAATAAATGGATCAAATACTTATACAAAGAGTTAATATTTTCAACATTTAATCGGGTCGCACAACAAAAGACGCACACAACAAAAATTATCATAATGTTACGAGTATACAGCGATGGTCACTCACATGGCGAGTTAGGTGCGCGGTGTGGGGCTGCTGGTGCCGGGCCAATTCATGCACCTTGGATTTCACGAGGTTAAAGTGTGCACTTTTTCCTTGTGTTTGTTTGTGTAAGCGACGTGGAAGATCTTTAGTTCTTGATACAGGTGCAGTATATAAGGGCATAGACATATATACATATACACAACTAATTGTAAAGACAGGGTTGACAAAATTGTAGACCAAGTACCGTTATCAAGTAGTGCCTGCCTGTAGTGTAGTGATATGATATACTACATAATCTAGTATTCATATTATTATAAGTAATATTTTTACATTTTATTGTAGTCGTACGTCTGTTATAGGATTCTCATAAATATTGTCGTCGGGGTCCCGACAACGATACTATATCTAAATATGGAATCTATTCCATAATCCATGTCGTCTCACGGTCTCCCGTTATCAGGGCGTCGGCGTCACCCACTCGTCATAACCGTTACAAGTTCGGCTGTCGCCTGTCGCCTGCCGCCTGCCGCCGATCGGACGTAAGGCTCGCTATCTAGACGTGCTTATGATAATTTAGTCGCCCCTTTTCCTCAGTCTCATGAATATTCATGCTAGTCGTTATCATAAACCGACTGAAAGGACCCCCTGTGTTATTATCACGACGGAAGTGCGTTGAGTACGTCGGGCCATATTATATCATGTGGGCTGCTTTTAATGACGTAATCTTTGGCTGCATCCCATTAATGGTCCACATATTACAGGGCACCGATATAGCAACCAAAGAACAGACGAAGCCTAGAGGACTTTCCATGTTGAAGTACTATTGAAGTTATCTAACGGCAACGACCGACCACACGACTATGGACTAACAACACCGACCACACTACCGACCCCCGCTGTTATGATAGCTGACGTCGTGGTTCCCTCCCAAGTGAACTGTACGTTGAAGTGATGAGACATTACAGTTACAGTGTAAAAGGTCTATCCGATGTTGCCGGTCGGCACAGATAAGATAACATCCTTGGGTGCATAACGTCTCGGTTGATGTCACAGTTCAGCACGACCCTGAGGCAACGGTACTTTTTTATTGCTCAATATTTAAACCTTAATTGTTTAATTTATTAGGGTACGTATTTAGAAACGTGCATTGTCCAGGGGTTCATTAAATTATTTCCAATCCAAGCCGTTCTCATCGGGTGGCGTTGTGACTAACGTTACGGTAGGTCGGTTTCGTCGGTTACCGAAAGTGTCAAGCGATGAGCCACGTCGGAGCCCTGCGGCCGGTATACTTAGGTTAGACTACATTAAAACCAGTGCATGTCCGTTACAGCTCGATCTATATTTTTGCATTTCAGTGAGAGCTTGCCTATTTTAATTAATTATTTTACTGATCGATATTTTATCGATACAACATTTGGGCCACGATTGGAATACACAAAGGGTGCGGTTTTTATAGCATTACGTTAAGCGCCCCTTAAAAATTTTCAACGGTAGATCAAAAATTCAAAAAAAATTATATTGCACTCTTTTATTGAAACATAGGATTTTTTTTCTTACTGATGGCTTATACTCATTTACAGCATGACCAAGATAGATATAAGAAAGAAAAAAGAAACCGTTTATTTTGCTAGTCGATCCTATGCAGATAATTGAAGTAAGTGTCTACATAGATGCTAAGATTAAAATTAAAGACAATAAACAGCTATAAAAAAATAAAAAAAAAAATAACAACAAAAAATATTGCAGCACGACATACATGGAATGATGCAAAAGATGACAT